>PVKH010025809.1:0-13341 GCA_004027955.1 Chaetophractus vellerosus | reverse complement strand
ATTTTTGCCCCAACGTCTGAACAACTAATGAACTACTGCTTTTCAAAATGAGTTTTATATTCTAGATAACAGAGCAGGCTTTGCCTTACAGCATTTGTAATTTTTGTTTCTTTGGGTACCTCCATGTAAATCCGGAGCAAGCCCTCAGAGACGGGTCTTTAGCTCCTTACAAATGCCGGGCAGACGTGAACACCCCTCCTGGGAGATTGATGAGTCCTATTAACCTTGTTGCATAGATGGAAACTCAGAAACAAAGTGACTCTGAGGATTAGGAGGAAGTCAATGTCAGCACCAGGATTAGAATTCACACTTGCCTGGTTTTTCAGCCCATGACCAGCTCCCCCGTGGATCCCAGCTTTGTCTCCTCCCAGAGTGAGGGGGAAGGGTGTTTCCAAATGTTGAAAGAAAGGGGCTGTCCTCTAGCCTCAGCCTTGCAATAGTTGGGAAGTAACTTTGAGGTAATTTACTCCAATCTCCTCACTTTATGAGTGAGGAAATTGTCGTAAAAATGGTAGAAGGGAAATGAGAATTGTGGTAATATAAGAGGGAGGCAAATTGGTGTCCTGAAAAGTACAGGATTGTATTTGGAGTTCTGCATCAGGATCGCCTCTCATTGAGCCTCTGTTTCTTGTGTGTACAATGCAGAAAATGATATCAAGTTTGGTATTTTTATGAAAGTTAAATAAGATATGTGAAGTATCTAAGATATTGTAGGCACTTCTTAAATTCTTTGCCCACCCATCTTTTCATTTTCCCTTCCCGTTGTAGTTAAACAGTTTCTCTATACGAAAACAAAAGCAAAAACAAAAAAAAACAATACTCAGGCGGGCTCAATTAAGGGTTCAGTCTCAGGTCAGTGACTCTAATCTTGGAAATTCATGGGACCCACTGTCAGGAATTAAGGCCTAAATGCAGCATGGCAGTTTAATGCCTTGAGCTCAGAGTTGCCGGGAGCTCTTCGAGCTGTTTTACTCCAAGGTTAGGAACAGAAGGGCCCCCAACGTAGAGTCCAAAGGGCCGAGTAGGCAGGCAGTATGGGGAGTGGAGAACACTTCAAGTGTTGGAATTCTGGAAGTCACCACCTTGGTGGATGAGCGCTGACACTGTTTCATAGCTGCAGTGTTTTCTCTCCAGACTGACAGCCATGATATTCGTTATTTCATTGATCCCCCCTCCCCATTCTTTTGCCACACCTCCAAGGGAACATGTATTTTTCCTAATTAGACAAACATGTTATCTTCTTTGTAATCACTTATTTCCTCCACAAGGGGATTAGCAATTTATCTTCATGAGTCTGAAAAAGGGGAAATTTCCTCTTTTACTCTTCAACTTTGAACTGGGAGTTTCAGGCCAAAAAGCCTTAAAGAGGATGGCTAAGGCAGAAGGGCACACAAAGGCGATCTCTGCCAGGTAAGAAGGGCCACCAGCCTTCTGCCTCTCCAGGGATGTTATACACTTTGTACATTAAAACTATTTTTTTAAAAAAATGGGCTTCAGGAAGGAGGATTTAGAACAGAAAGTACTGGAGGGCTGTCTTAGTTTGCCAAGGTTGCTGTAACAAAGTATGGCAGACTAGCCGGCTTAAACAAAAGAAGTTTATTGTCTCAGTTCTGGAGGCTAGAAGTCTGAAATCAAGGTATCAGCAGAGTCATGTTTCCTACTAAAAAGGAGAATCCATTCCACGCCTCTCTCCTGGCTTCTCGTGGGTGGCAGGCAATCCAAGGTATTCTCGGCTTGTGGTGGCATTACTAAGTTTCTGCCTCCATTACATGGCAGTCTTTCTGTGTCTCTATCTGTGTCCAAATTTCTTCTCCTTATAAGGATTCCAGTCATATCAGATTAGGGTCCACCCTAATCCAGTCTGGCTTCCTCTTAACTAATAACTTCTTCAAAGATTTTATTTCCAAATAAGATCACATTCACAAGACTGGGAGTTTGGACTTGAACATGTCTTTTTGACTAACACAATTCAATCTATAACAGAGCCTTAGAAAAAAAACTCCCCATGTAATTGGGTCATTATGCTTATTACAATTATTCAGTATCTACTAAGTGTCATGCCCTCTACTGTGCACTTTAAACAATGTGTTGTTTAATTCTCAAAACAACTGTGTAATGGATGTTCTATTATTATCCCCATTTTGCACATGAGGGAACTGTGGTGCAGAGAGGCTAGATATAGGGGAGGGGGAGTTCAGGTCAGAGATCTTGCAGTCTGTGCTCTTTATCAGCTGTCCTACCAGTTTCAGTTTAAGGAAACGCCCTCATCTCATCCTCCAGCACCTAGGAACTCCCCACCCCTGAAACAAAAGAGTTTTGCTTCTCTGTCCACTTCACACTGGGCTAGCAAGTGTGTACATAGTCTGCAATGGCACCACAGAATATGCATTTGGCTCCGCAGACAATCAGCTCCTTTGGCTGATGCTAAAGGAGGTGATGAGAGATGACCCACTTCCTGGGGAGTTAGCCAGGCTCTGAGTTTAGGAATGAGCCTGCCACAATAGTTTCCCATTTTTGGATTTTGGATTAGAGGAAGAGAGGGATCTGCTGAGTGCATATTCCCTAGGGCCATTTTCATGCCCTTCTTGGGACTCAGGGCACCAATTCACCTATAGCAGTTCTCTGTTCACATAAAATCTGATAGTACATTTTATTTATGAGGCATAGGTTAGAAACTTTCTGAGATCAAAATATTTCTGTCATTTTCCACTTCCTAGAGGATAGATTGTACAGGATTCAAGACCACTCTCATACTCTATTATTTTAATCCTTGTGACCTATTTAGGTTTTACAAATGGATATTTTGATGGTGTTTTTAAAGAATTTCAATAGTCTTGAGAATGACTTGATAGTGTCTGACTTAAGAGTGTCTCACATAGCCTCCCTGAGTTTCCAAAATATTAACAGGCAGATCCTTAAAAACCTTCAACCATTCCTCCAGAGCTTACCTATTTACTTGAGAGCATTTTAAATTGCACATGCTCTTGATTCACCTTTCTTCCTTCTCTGGATGACTTCTGCCCCTTGCAGATGGTCTGTGCACTGGTTATCAGATGGGAATTGACCTCTACACTGAAAAGTAAGGTAAAAAATTACATGGGAAGTCTCTTTTATTTTAACATTGTCCATTATTTACCCCATATGATGAAAAGGCAGCTCGTTCCTTGATCTTCCCCTCAAGCCTGATGGTTTTAAAAATGTAAAGGATGTAAAGAATTTTTTATTGAAGACTGTAAAAGGGCCTTTCAGCCACAAATGCCCTTGTCTTCTCTTAGCTTCTGGCAAAGACAGACTTGCAGGCAGAAGATGAGCAGGAAAGAGGGAGGGAGGAACAGGATATATTAATGCAGATTGGTCTCTTTTTCTCCCTCAGTCAGGCTTCTATCATTTTCTGCCTTGGAAAATAACTAAGTGCCATTTGGAAGTAAACTCTCCCAGGGAAAGTGGCATAAATGTAAAGAGTTTTAAGTAAAATTCTCTCTCTGTGTCTCTGCATCATTTAATTCTTCTTTGCTAAATAGCGTGTGTTAAGAACAATATAGTGCTAAATAATCGTGGTTAATCATGGGTCTAAGATAGCTCTTTCACTGAAGTGAAACAAGTAACTCTTCTCATACTGCCAGATCAAGATGGTGTCATAGATTTTGTTAAGACATCCTTGTAGACCTTGAAATCACTCCAGAATAGTTCATGGAAAACAGTCAATATCCCATTTGGCATGGGGCCATGACAAAGAAGACATATTGAACATGGACTCATTACCTTGGCCTGTTGTAAGAACTACAGATTTCAGGAATTGTGTGATCACACTGCTCAAAATAACCAAGCAGAGCATCTCTATTTCAGTGGCAGCAGCATTGAACAGACAGGGGTGAGGCCTCACCAGTCATTCCACACTGAAGGAGAACTTGGTCCCATACAAGGATATCCAGATACCACTTTGAGAAGGAAGAGAGACTGGGAAGCAGACATGTTATAACAAGAAATTTGAACTTTGAATTATTTTGAAGGATTTGAGTTATACTCAGACTTTTATACCAGAAGAGACTAAATTACCTGGAACTGACACATTTACATTGAAATGAATTGGAGAACTCTTTCATTTTCCACAACATTTAGAGGAAAAGGCAAAAATATGTTAATGTGTAATTAATTAGACTCCATACACTTGGCCTAGTCAGATTTTCTGTTTTGAGACAACTGGTCTACCTCTTTTATGTACATAATAATTGACTTAGAATGCTATTTTCCCCTTTCTCATGACTATACTTGAAAGTTGGACATTTGCTAGACTCTAAATGAGATTTTGAAAAGTAGCAAGCATGAATATTTTCTCATTTCATAATGCAAGATATAAAGATTGTAGAGTATCTTATGTGTTTATTCCCTCCCATTGAAACAATTGCTTTAATTTTCATGAGGCAATAGAAAAAAAATCTAAGCCTCATTGTACCATGTTTTTCCAATGAGAGCTTGCCAAATCTGTGTGTTCACACAAAGAGGAAACATTGCCACATGGTAAGTGGCCAATAAGCTTTTGACCTGCTGTGCAGAAAAGAAAGCCTGCTGCCTTAGAAGGTTCTGCTTGGAAGATTGGCTCTTGCCTGGTATCTGGAACTTGGCTCTTGAGCTTTTCCCTAACTGATAAGAGTGTTTTGCTGCACCTAGAATATCTGTGTAAATAATGCCAATTATACTACATACTTGCTTTACTTCTGTGTGTCCACAATTTTGGTAGTTACTAGGCAGAGAATGCCTATTTGACTAGTTCCCAATAAAAATGCCATTGGAATAATTATTAATTAAATGTATTTATCATTGGAATTTTTGCATGCTTTAATCTGATTAATATTTTTTAATTTATTCTTTTCTTACTATCTAAAGGCTCGTTTTTTTGTATTTTATGACAATGTTGTAAAGTTCTAATATATTAATAAAAAACAAGTTTGGACAGTAAAAACAAAACAAAACAAAGCAAAATAAAACACCATATCACATCCTGGAGGAAATGACAGAAATGAGAACTGCCTTTAAAAGCTTAGTGAGGGAAGCAGATGTGGCTCAAGTGATTGGGCTACCGTCTACCATATAGAAAGTCCAGGGTTTGATTCCCGGGGCCTCCTGATAAAAAGCAAGCTGGACTGTGTAGTGAGCTGGCCCACACAGAGTGCTGGCCTGCGTGGAGTACTGGCCCACATGGAGTGCTGTCCCATGAAGGAGTGATGGCCTGTATGGAGTGCTGGTCCTCACAGAGAGCTGATGTAGCAAGATGATGCAACAAAAAGAGACACAGAAGAGAGACAATACGAGATGTGTCAGACCAGGGGGCTGAGGTGATGCAAGAAATTCAGTGCCTCTCTCTACTCCAGAAGGTCCCAGGATCAGTTCCTGGTGCCACCTAAAGAGAAGACAAGGAGACACAGAAGAAAATACAGAAAGCAGATAGTGAGCACAAAACAACGAGGGGTGAGGAGGAGAAATTAATTAATTAATTAATTAATCTTAAAAAGAAAAGCCTAATGAATGCAAGTTTGATGCTATCTATCATATCTCTATTAAAAATTCAGTACTCTGGCCCATATAAAAATGCAGGTGGATTCTGATGGATTATAGTGGATACCACAATCTCAACCAATTAGTAATTCCAATTGCAGCAACTGTCTCCGGTGTGGTATTTCTGCTGGAGCTTACCAGCACACAGCCTTAGACATATGGTAAGTGGACATTGATATGGTGAATTACATTCATTTCTGGGAAGGGAGGATCAGAAGGAGCTTTCAGTCACATGGTATAGACAACAATATATAGTTTACAGCACATCCCATATATTTAGAGGAAATAGAGTGAAAGAAACAGAAAGCATGGTTCCCCTAGTGCCTTGAACAGAACCAGCCTATTCTGCTAGGCCCAGATTTTTCTCAAACTGGGGAAGCAGCCTGGTCAGCAGCCTGGTCACCATGTGATAAAGGAGAGAGAAGAGATAGAAAGCAGTATGTTTCTCTAGTTTGTAAGGTGCATAAAGGAATTGCCAGAAGGGAATAAGAAGGCTTTCTTCTTTGTAAGTGGTTCTGGCCCTTGTTAACACTATCTGTGTGAAGATAAGGCTCTATTCCCACGTATCTGGTGAAAGTTACTCTTTTGAATTATAATGGTATATGATCAATCCATACCATGGTGATGGAATGTCTTGCCCTTTACCTTGATAATTTGTAGAAAGAAGTGAAAGGGAGGGAGAAGGGAGTAGAGGTCAATTGTGTAATGGGTATTGGCAATTTGTGTGTGTAGGAAAAAACTGCAAAAATAATGCTCATCAGATGGTACCCTCAGGATATTGGGAGACTTTTGCCAACTAGATACCTGAGTAAAGATGTTATAATGTCATAGACTATGTTGGGTTTTTAATGGTGTCTCATGGGGTGATCGCATTAAAATAACTCTGTTATTTGAGTCTGCTCTATAATTTATACCCTCTGATACCTCTGGCTTAGAAATTTAACTACCTACCTTCTGTCCTCACCTGTTTTCTCTGGGTTACAATTACTGAGGCTAGACAATTATAAATAGATGTAGAGATGTCAGTATTGATAATGTAGGGCCAAATTAGGTTGGAATAGTCTAGGATCTGGGTAGATGGAAACATTCCATCTCTACCTGGGATCAGCCAAACATCTGTCTCTTCCTAAGAAAGTTGGTTGCCAGTTCAAGGGTATAAGCATAAGGTGAAACATGCCAGTGGACACCCTTTATTGTCCCAATGGCCTCTCAAAACAGATTTTTCCACATTGTGTCCAACATCATGTCATTGACTTTGATATGACCAGGATCTCTACATTATCTGAAAATACATTCTGTACATTGGTGTGGAGATAGCACTGTTTTAGTTGGTATAGAAATATAAGCCACCACGGGCAGGGCAGAGCCCCCATGGGCATGGCAAAGTCACCCGTGAAAAGTAGAGCTGCTGCCTGCGAAGCGCGGAAGCCGGCAGCCTGCAAAAACATGGAGGACTGCTGCCTGCAAAACATGGAGCGGAGCCGCCTGTGAAAATGGAATGGAGCCACCCACGAACGGAGCGAGCCACCGTCGCGGAGGGCCGACTCGGCACGCTGCCGCAAAGACGAGGGGAGACAAGAAGCAGACATAGAAAAACACAGAAGAATGGACACACAGCAAGAGCAAGCAGAAGGGGGTGGGGGATATGTAATAAATAAAAAATAAATAAATTTTTAAAAAAAGAAATATAGAAACACCTGGGTTCAGAAAGTATAATAGGATGTCTTCTAAGTAAAATGATAAGATTTCAGATAAGTCTTTCAAGGAATCTGCTTTTGAAATCATAATAGCTCCTCTGATTTTGTAGGTGGAGAAAGAATCTGAGTGATTGAGTAGTTGGCCTATATCTCAGTGGTGAAAGAGAGTTTTGAACTCTTTCCATTATAGCATGTTGCTATCTGTGGCAGTTTGATATTATTTATGAATTCCAAAAAGGAGATATTGATTATGTTTGTAAACCAGTCTGTTCCTCTGGGTGTGATATCCTTTGATTATATTTGATTCATCTGAGACATCTGATTAAATTATGTTAAGATTAGGGCTTTGACTCAACCATGTCATTACAGTGTGACTCAGCCTTGAGTCCCAGACCCCTTGGGCTGATAAAACAGACTCTCATGTGGAAGTAGACACAAAGTAGAAGAACACAGAAGAATAAAGACAGCTCAGTAGACCCGGGGAAGAGAGATGAACCTGATAGTCTATGGCTGACTTTGTGAAGAAAACAAAGCCTGAGCCTGGAAATAAATGAGCCCTGGAAAGAGAGATGAGCCTTATGCCAGCCTATAGCTGAGATCAGAAGAAGCTGGAACCATGGAACCTTAAGAGGAAGAAGGAAGGCTGAACCCTCACAGACGTTACCCCTTGCTTCAACCATCTTGCAACAGAGTTTGGTAAGGAAGAAACCTTGACTTGGACTCTTTAGGGCCTTGTGACTGTAAGATTTTATCCCAAACAAATACCCTTTATAAAAGCCAACAGACTTCTGGTACTTTGCATCAGCACCCCTTTGGCTGACTAATACACCGTCTATGAGGGAAAACAAGAGACAAACAAAAAACCCAGAAACATCTGTAGATTAATGTAAAGATTCAAGTCACTCTGCTTATTTGCAGACCATTTTCAGAACAGTAAAGCACAAAACTTCAAAATCCAAAAGACATGTCTGAAACTAGGTTTTGGCATTCTCCATGAACCCTTCAAGTGATGTTCATCCCAACTCAAGATGGGTCTTCAGTTGTGTCATATAATCTTTTTCCCCCATGCTGCTCAGTTTTACTTTATCCGTTACTTATTTTTCAGAAGAAAATTTTGCACTACTTCTGTGAAGAGGGCATAGGATTGGAGGATCTGTAAGTAAAGTATGATTTTTAAAATTAATCAGAAACATATGTACATAGAAATTTATAAAAGTTAAGAGAAATTTTGGGAAATGATGATAGAGAAAACTATGGTTTCCTCTGTTATATATATTTTATATGTATATAAAGTTTATGTGTATACATGTTTATATCTTATATATGTAAATATATGGAATATACCAATTAGAGGAAAACACCCTGCTGGAAAAATAAAAACACAAAAACCACAGTAGCCAAAGAAAAATATAAAGGAGTCGGAGTTTTGTAGGGTCCACATATAAATAAAAGATCGCATGATGAAATTCAAGTGCATTTGAATTCAGAATTTTTACGAGACAATTAGTAACACCTTCTTCCACATATCCGGGGGAGCTACCCAGGGTAGCCATCTGAACCACAATAAAATATGATGAAAGGAAAAATAAATAAGTAAGTAAATTTATTGCTTTAAGCTATTGAGATTTATTTATTTATTTATTTATTTATTTATTTATTTATTGGGGGTGGACTAACCTACATAACCCTAATTTAGGCCATCAATGAAAAATGAACCCAATGTAAAGAGGAGAAAATAGAGCTCTTCTCAAATTTTTCTTGATGCTTTCTATCAGTTTAAACAACTGATTGCTTTTTTGCTTTTACACAGACATAAATTTTTCTCTCTATATTCCTTGTATATATAATACTTTTTTCCTAAAAAGAGCTGAATATTACAGTAGGTGACTTAGTATTTAAAAGAAGGCCAGTTGTAATTATTTACTTTAAACATTGGTCCATTGCAAATTTGTACAGAAGAATGGCCAAATTAAAAACACAACAGGAAAAAGCAGATGGTAAGAACCCAGAGGGGACTACATTGTATTCCTTCATTTTCTAACAGTGTTTACTTTTCTGTTTCTGAATCTAGAGAAGTCTGGGTCTATGCTTCCACAAGGAGAAAAAATAAATATCTAGACATCTCAGCAAAACAAGAAGCCAAGAAATCAAAACAAGCTTTCAGCCTTCCGATAAATGGAAAAAACCTGATCCCCATTGGAGAGAGGCAAGCTGGTGTGTGCGTGTTGGGGGGCTGTCTTCAGCTCTGACCCCAAACCCCCTGGTGAGCTGAGCACAAAGGCAACTTGGATGAGATGCAGCTTGAGGCATTTTACAGAGGCTAGATTGTAAATTTGTCCATTTATGAGTGTCCTGCAGGGCTTCCCACCAGCTCTGCCGACAAAGCCAAAGCTGAAAGGAACAAAACATATCCATAAAAGCTCCTCTTATAGACACTGTTAATTAAAGCACAGCAATAAACAAATATATTGTGTGCTGTTTCCTTCTCTGGATGATTTTCTCCCTTTTTGAGCAGAAGTATGTAGGCATGTATGCAGGTATGGTGGTGCAATCTTTTATACCCAGAGCTTCTCGGCTTTTTCTAGTGACAATGTGAATATTGGAGGTACATGGGCCTCTGAGTACTCTCTCAGTTCTCACGATCATTCTGTGATTAAAGGAGAGACCTCAAGCTTTTTTCCCCAGAAACATATTCAAAGCAGATGTTGCCCATTATTCTTTTTTCCACAATAAAGAGATGGAGCAGTGACATTTGGATTACCTTTCTACACCAACAGGTATTAGCTGAACAGGAGAAATTATTCCTCATTAAAATTGGTTACCCAAAACCCTAAATGTCATAACCATGACTTTGCACTACATTAGAGTGACTTATGGCAATAGGTGGCACTAAATGACCTGAGTGACAAATTGTGGCTTCATCAGCCCAGGAAAAAATCTCATGTTTTGGATTAGATGGCTTATTTTAGGTCAAAAAAGGGGGCAAGTGAATTAGCCAAGGCATGAAGGGATTTGACTGCCCTTCATTAACTGGTCACTTTTGCAGAGTTCTTTATTTTAAAAAGACCTCGTTTACTCATTTTAACACTGTCATTGCTGGGAAGAATTGCTGCTACAGTCCATCTACCCTCCTGCCTATTGCCAACTGTGAAACTGTTCTGAAAATTCAGAGAGCTCTGTAAACAAACTCAGATTAAAACGCTTGGGAACCATGGATGCAAAGGAAGTCTTTTCATTGAGGAGTGGGGGCTTTAATTGCCCTATCATTACTCCTGGAAATTAGAGGGTGTGAGCTGATTTTAAATTATAGATAGAAGTAACGGTAAAAGAGACAAATTGTATTTCTAGTTCAGGCAAATGCAGCTCATTTCCTTTTTATTGGGGAAAAATATATCTTGCCAAAATTAGTCTTGTTTGTAAAAGCACTTGTCAGCAAAGGAAAAAATCATTTGGGAAAGTAGGAAACATTCTTTTTCTGCCCTCCCTCAAGGTGTCTAAGTGAAACACATATGTCCCTCAGGCGTTGCCTCTTCTTGCCTTCAGGCCAAAGGTCTTATACCTATATCATAAATGAAGAAATGCTGAATACTAAATGGATCTTTCATATTCTAAGGGGGAGAAAAACTCTTAGGATCTGCCTCTTTTTATGTACCACATCTATATCCTTAGCTTCTTTCTCTTGCTATGCCTTGGCTTATAGAGCAATGTAGTGGTGCTTGGTCTGGAACTTGGTACTTCGCTTGCTTGAGTCAATAGTTACATTGTTCTGTGCTTTATTCTCATTGATTAAAAAAAAGAAACAATGTTATAATCATATTATAGCTATTTTGAGATCTAATTAATATTTTCAAAGTGCTTTAAGAACTTTGGATGAAAGGAAATGCAATGGAAAGCAGAACATTGTTTGTTCTTTTGCATTTTTATCAGGTTTGAATAAAACCTCCTCCTCATGAGACAGTATTAGCAGCTGAGAATGACAAGAGATTTTCTTTAGGAGTCTAGAGGACTTTAAAATAGATTATGTGGTTTTAAAATGCAGAGAAGAAAAGAATGTGCTTTTCAAGTATATTCAAAAGATGTTTCAGGCACCTTGATGACTTTGCAAACATGCTTCTTGCAAAAGAGAAAGGATAGGGATATTTTGGGTCTCTTAGGATTTGATCTTTCTCTAGGAAGAAAAGCACCAACCCAAAGTTGGGTTCTAAAACATAACCCCTGTTGCTTCCCTCCTCACTCTTCCGGCATAAACCTTCTTGCAACTTCCCCCAACTTTTGCTCTTTTGCTTCATTCTTTCCATGCAAAAAATGATTCCTCCATCAAGCTCAGGTCATGGCACCTATCTATAGTCCCTTCTAGACCCTTTAGTAAGTTCTTCTTTCTGGGATTAATGATTTCACCAGAGTCTTTGCTGTACCCTTGTACATTTCTATTGTTTGTTCTTTTTTCTTGGGTTGGTTTAATCTCTCTGACTTCATCAGATGTTCTCTCAGGTAAAGGTCATATTTTGTTGCTCATCTATTTCTAGCATAAGCCTGCATTTTTCAACCTATAGACTAACAGTTAAATGTAACCACTGATATTCTCTATATACAATGGGATGGGTATAAAGAGGAAACGTAAAGAGAGGAGGGAAAAGGCCTTTCAACCACATAACATGGAAAAAAGAAAATACAGTTAGAGGCTTTTGTTCTCATTTCTATCACCGACTATAATCTGACATGTGACTTTTCTCTTCATTGATTCCAGGTTCCCTTTGTCTTTTGCCAGCACAGTTGGTCAAAGCTCCTTACCCAGTGGAATGACCCAAGTCTCAATTCTTCATGGGTCTGAGCCCCTGGCAATCCTGTCTGCTTGGGTGCCAGTGGTCTCTTCTTTACCTGTTTAAGTCCTGCAGTGCAAACAAGTTCACCGGGCAATCTACTTGGTTTTATGTACATCTTCCTAGAGGCGTGAACTTGAAATGACCAGTTGTTAGTCTTAGCTTTCAAATCAATGACATTATTAATTTTTCCTTGGTGGAAGAATTTTTCTTTGGAATAATAATATCTCTCGATGGTGGAGTTCAGAGTGTAAACCAAAGGAGACAATGATATTGAGTGAGTCACTAAATAAAATAGTCAGAGGTGATGCTCCCACCTTGACTCGTGGCTCCCAGACCCATGCATTTTACCTGGGGAGAAAAAGAACCAATAGCATCTTTGGTCCTGAGTGGAAAATAAATCTCACAAAACAGTACCTAATTTCACAGGGACTGTCTCTTAACTGGAATCATTCTACCATTTTCTATGGCAAATCCTCTGAACAGTAAAACTGCTAGGAAGACATTTGGCTGCAAGCACCAGTGGCTTAAATGTGAAGGGACTTTACTTGACTCATGTAGCAGAAGTCTGGTGATAGACTGTCTAGGGCTCAATGACATCAGGGACTCTTTCTATGTTTCTGGTCCAGCATTCTAAACATTTAGGCTTTCATCTTCAAGAATGTTGCCTCATAGTTATATCTGCTGCCTTTCAGCATCATGTCTTGATTCCAACTAGCAAGGAAGTTAAAGGAGGGAGGAAGAAGATGGTAATAAGAAAGCAAAACCTTTCCCCCAAAACCCAACCGATTTCTGCTTGCATGGCACTGGTCAGAACTGTGTTACGTGACTCCAGGGCATTCAGTAGCTACGTGGATAATGATGTTGACAGAAGTATGTCAGGCAAGGAAAAAATATCAGAAGAAGTCTCTGTTTCAAAACCGCAGATCACTACACACTTCAGTTTAGGGGTTCAGGGAAATGACCCTGCCTCTGTTAGTTTCTGGCTGGTTTACTTAAAGTACATCATGGGAACTAAGTCGTTTTGCCTGTGTCAAATCAGGCACAAGGCTGTAGAAGCAGCCTACTCAACTTTGGTGATGTGGTGTACATGTGGTTGAACCCAACATGGCTTTCTTCATAATATCATTGAGGAACTATTGGAATGCTTGAGGAAGGAGGATAACGGTAAAGAAGTGGGCTATCCTGTCGATGTGTTTTAGTCTCACTAGAAGGCAAATGGGGGGGGGGCGGCCATAGCCCAGTGGATAGGGCGCCGGTTCACCACATGG
>PVKH010025808.1:0-13350 GCA_004027955.1 Chaetophractus vellerosus | reverse complement strand
TGGTGTCCAGGCATCTGGTCAATCCGATCACTTTTCCCTATCAATGCCATACTCGCTTTTCAAGAAAGGAAGCTCAAACACGCCTGCTGTCACATACCTGTGGTCTACAAACCCAAACATGACAATGAGCACGTCCTACTTTGTTTCACAAATGGGCTATGAAAGTTTTATTTCTCCTGCTACAGTGCACGTTTGTTGAAAAGACACCTTTGTGTGCCAAACAGCTTCTAGCACATTATATTCCCTTAAGGACTCTATATATACTGGTTGAAAGAATAAACTCATCCCTTAGATTTCTTATGAACCACTGAAAACTATCCCAAGCTTAAATGAAAGCAACTAACAGCTTCAAGAGCACTTTAGTACTTATTTTTAATAAAACAGCTTTCACAAGTGATTTGCAGTTGTAGTTATTTTTTACTATAACACGTATTCAATTCTTGGTGGATAATATACATTATCTATGTATAGGTCTCACCCACTGCTAATTTCTCAACCTGAGTCAATTCAGCCATTTTGAAGGGCATCAATTTTTACACCATATGCAAGTAGATATTCTACATCTTGGCCTTTATTCCAGGGCATAAGAGTAAATGACAGTAGGCTGCAATATTAAAAGGCTTAATTTGTAATTCCAATTATATAGTAAATGAACGCCGACAATGTGGAGAACACCATGCTTTAATACAGAAGAAAAAAAATCATATCACCTGTGAAGGGCAAGCAATTTGGGGGCATAGAGGCACAAATAAACACACTGCTAAGGGAGTTAAGGAAGGTGTAATGATATATGTATATAACAGGATAAATACAACCTCTACCATCCCTGTCCCCAATACGCAAACCACCAATAAACTTCATAAAGAAGCACTAAAGGAATTTCTGCCAAAGTCAGGATTACAAAGAGATGCCCTCTCTCACCAGTCCCACGTCACCTGATACTGAAGTATTAACTGAGATAATCAGAATCAGGATCACAGTGAGGATGCCCTCCAGCAGCACTGAGAATTAGATATCCTAGAAATATTAACCAACACAGTTACAAGAGAGCAGGAAATAGACGGATACTGGAAAGTAAGAGCTAAAGCTACTTGCGTGTGAAACGAATGTATATTGGGAAACCCAGAGCATAAGAGTCTTCATTTTCCTGAGCTAGAAGATTATAAAATTAATTATCCGAAGAACATAATCTTAAAACACACCAACAACAGCCACTTATAAAGTATAATGGGAAAGAAGACTCCATTTACAATGGCCACTTGATAGCTCAGAAGCCTTGAAATACACTTTAAAGAAATGCCAAGACCCACAAAAGGAATATTAGAAAACACTTTGAAGGACATAGACTAGGAATTAATGCAAAGAGACACCATGATTGTGGGTAGAAGGTCAATTCTCCCGTGTTAGTTAACATGTTTTATGCAATCTCAATTAAATTACTCTTTTGGAACGAGACAAATTACTTTATTTAACTTACGGTAAAATGAGGAATAGCCTGAAAAACCCAGAAAAATAAGAGCAAAAGTTAAGGGCAGCCCTAGCAAATATTATAAAATAAAATAATTCCCCAATAAATAAAACAGTATAGTAATGGCAAGAGGAGTCTGACCAATAGGACAAAATAGGAAGCCCAAAGGGTTGATAAAAAAGATGGTCTGTCAAATCAATGCAGGAAGGATAATGAACTTTCATATACATATAACTTGGAACCATCCTTCCCACATTCTAGAATTCATACCCTAGATACATTTGCATTAATAACAATATTTTGTGCATAAATTATACTTTGCAGGATTGCTAATAATAGAAAAATCTTGGAAATAACAATATCAATAAGAGATTTATTAAACTATGGTACATCTCCACAATGGAATAAGGAAAGCTCTTTATGTACTGATGGAAAAATATCTCCAGGACAAGTATATGTATCAAAAACAAAACATGGGATTTTTAATGCCTTTTATATGAGAAAGGAAAAAATAAAAAATATATAGCCACATTTTCTTGGTTTTCCATAGAGAAACACTAGTACTACATTTTAAAAAAGGAATTTTAAAAATTATAAACTGAGAAATTATGTCTAAGTTTATAAATTATGTGCCAGCAATTTGCCTCTCTGGCAAGGAAATTTGAATATAATCAAGAAGTGATTAAATGCTTGAAAGAAGTATTATGTTATTTTTTAAATTTATGTTTTCAACTGTGGCAACAAATTCAACATAAATTTTGCTATTTTAACCATTTTTAAGAGCATACTTCAGCAGCATTAATTACATTTACAGTGTTGGGCTACCATCAACAGCATCCACTAACAAAACACTTTCATCACCCTAAACGGAAAGTCTGTACCTATCGCCCCACCCCAGCCATTGGTAACCTGTACTCTACAGCCTGTGGCTATAAAGTGGTTTATTCTAGATACTTCATATAAATGGAATCATACACTTGTCCTTTACGTGTGGATTATTTCATGTCTTCGAGATTCGTTCATGTTCAGCACGTGTGAGAACCTCACTGCTTTTTACGGCCGAATGACATGCCACTGTATGCATACACCACACTTTGCCTATCCACTCCTCTGTTCATGAACTCTGGTTGTCTTCACCCTTTGCCTATGGTGAATAACACCGCTAGAAACAAGGGGGTTCCAGTATCTGTTTGAGTTCCCACTTTTCCATTCTCTAGGTATATACTTGGAAGTGGGATGGCCAGGTCGTATGACAATTCCATGTTTAACAGACTTTTTAAAATTCTTATGGACAGCCAGAGACTAATGCACGACTGCACCTGCAGTTTAGAACGGTGAGCACTGGCAGTGGGGTGCAGAATAGTTTTGATGAGGAAACGCTTGAGATCCCATAGTTGGCTTTACTGCTAAAACCACTTTACACTTATTAACATTTTTCCCAGTCAAGCACCCTCACACACAACACCGTGTGGTAGCCACTCCTACTCTTTCCATGTAGGAACTAACCCCAGAAGGACCAAGGACAGAGTGAGCGTGGGCGGCGGCGGTGAGACGGGATTCTGTAGATGAAAAGAAAGGCAGTGACAGGAGAAGCCTGGCAGTGAGGAATACCAGAAATTAAAGGAGGCTATAGCAAAAGAGAAACGAATCTTCTGACGCACTCAAAAACTTTATTTTTATTGGGGAAAACGTCATGTGCAACCTGGTAAAAGAAATGACACTGAAAATTAGACACTAGGTCCACGATGGCCTCTGTTGTAACCTAAAGGCTACAGAACTTGCTTTAAGACTCATCTTTCTCTTCACACTTTACATATTTATCTTTGTTTCCATGCAGGTTCCCATACATCAAAATAATATTTCTATTCTCAAAACACAGTTGTTCGGATCAAGAAAAAAAAAAAAACATGCAAAAAAACAACAACAAAAAAAAAACCCAAAAACCTGTGTACCTTGTATTTCAATAAAATCATGATAGCCCTGTAGCTTTACAGTATTTTTCATATGCCACAATCATAAAAATCAAATGGAATATGACAGTTTTATTTTAAATCTTGACTCAGATACAAGTCCTTTTAAAAATTCTTCAATCATTCCTCTATAAAAAAGATACCAAAAGCCTTTTAAGGAGCTTATTTTTACCAGAAGCCATATGTGTGATAGAGCTTGGGCATGCTGGAAAAGTATATTGTCAATATACTTTTAAGACCTAGCGCTATAAAAATCATATAAAAGCAGAGGGAATTCCCCCTGTAAAGATCTCATCAGCATCTTGGCCTGGTGACTGCTGATATCTGTGAGCTGTGCTGGCTACAGAAAGGACATACATTATTACTTTTTCAAAAAGTGTAAAACCAGAAAAGGAATAAAAGTTTGTGCATTTGTATAAAATGCATGTATTTTTTATACACATGGAATAACACATAGTATCAGTATGTCTTACTCATAGTAAGTGTTCAATAATTAGCTGCGTGCAGAGATTCAACTATTCATTCAGTTTGGTGAGCATTCATAGGGTGCTTAATATATGCCACTAAGCTAGACTCATTGGAATACGATCATGAAGGAATCCCGACTAGAAGGAACTTGCAATCAAGTGGGTCTGGCCAACATGTAAAAAATAATTTCAAATCCCTAAAGAAAGGACCACGACAGATATTCTCAGGATGCCCTGAGACAAAGAGTAGAGGGCCCTGTTCAGCCCGGGGAGGAAGGGCTGAATGAAAGAGAGCTGCTCCAAGGAAGACAAGGCCCAGGCAATATCAGAGGGAGAGGGCAGAAGTACTCCCAAGACCTGAACGACTTTACATCAAAGTGAAACATTCCTTACGAGTCATTTCGTTTATAATTACTTGACCAGGATTTAAATACTTCTTTCTTGTATGCTAATGTGTATATTCTTTTTCATGCATAATAATTTTAATGTATTTAATTTAGGATATATTCAATTGAGCCCTAGCTAGCTCTGTGATATTGGATAACTTACTGAACCAATTGGGCTTTCTTATTCTTTGCTGTAAAAATAAGGGAATTGAACTGATTCACTATTAAAAGTCCTTTTAAAAGAAAAATATCATGATTTACTGTGACTATATCAATACATGTGAATATATAGGCTGTGTCTCTCCCTATTATTGTTCAAATTTAATAATGAAGATTAATGATGTGATAATATTTACAAAAATAATGTCTATACTAATTATAAGAATTTCAAACACTAAATAAAACTACAGAGAAGAAAGGATGTGATTTAAAAAAATGGCACCAAACAGAAATAACCATTTTTATTAAGTTGACCAACATTCCATACAAATTCTCTCTTCATGACATGAATGGATGGGTGGACAGAAGTAATTTTATAAAGATAGGATATATTTAATAAAAGCTATATTTAATACAAGCTATATTTAATAAAAATATTACATTCAAATTTACTTTTCAGTTTTAACACTAAGTATTTAGTAGTTTGTATATTTTATTAGCCCTATTATTACATATCAAGTTTTATAGCATTTATTTTGCATTCTGCTTGGAAGTGTTTTAGCCATAATATCAATGGATTCTATGCTTTTCACAATCCTTTTTACAACACATTCTCTCTTCTTCAGGTAATCAGACTGATTCATGTTTTAGTGGACCTGATTTTATTGCCAAGTTATTTGTTCTAAGAAGGGCTTATAGGTGTATTTCTTGAGAAGGGTCACATATTTTCTTTATACTCACAGATTATTTGGCTGGATTAAAATTCTTGGTAAATGCTGACTTCTGTCAGACCTCAGAGACCTTGTGCTAATTATGTAGGCATGGAGCCTGCCACTGGTCCTTCTTCTGTGACATCTCCATTTATTTTTGGGAAGAATTTTGTATTTCTTTTTTTTTTTTACAGGAGAAGTTCTTGTTAGTGTTATAATTCCTAAGATCAAGATGTGCCTGTTTTGCTGAGATTTGCACAACAACCTAGTCATGTGCCTTAGTATTTTGGATAACATTTCCCATCACTCAGAGCTGTGTAGGTATTGAAATATTTTTTTCTGGAATCCAAAATTCCATGATGGACGGTGGTTAACACATGAACTATAACAAATATGTAATACTAATACCGGGTGTTAACAATAGGGTGAATTTCTGGAAAAATATGCCAAATGTTAGATATGGATTATAGTTAGTTGTAATAGTTTAATGAGGCGCCTTTATATTTTGTAACAAATGTTTCACAACAATGCAAGCTATTGGTGGTGGGGTGATGTATGGGAGCCCTGCACGATGTTATGCTTGGTTGTTTTATAAGTTCACAACTTTTACTATACATTTATTGTTTATGTATGTTCATGTAAGAATGATATAATTCAATAAAAATTTTAAAGCCTGAGAAACAAACAAAAAAAACAAAAAATAACTGTTGACATCTGAAATATACATTGGAATTCAGAGAGATATAATATTTACACCAGAACAACTGTATTCCCAGAGCAGTGCCCAGGAAGGAGGCAAGTGAGTGTGGTGTAATCTTGCTGATTCAGATTTTGTTTACTGGTCACTACAAACTAGCCTCAGGGAGGAGAGTCAGCCCTTGAAGATAGCTACATCGGAAACATTCAATTAGCCCCTTGTGTATTCACTATCTGATATCGCTGAATTTGTGTATAGATTTAAGTGCCTTATGTTCTTATGGTTACCAAAAAAAAAAAAAAACCCTATTTTAGAGAATAGAGCCACTCTCTATGAGACAGATACAGTAAAATCAAAGAGACCTGGGTTAAAACTGCCACTTAACAGTGGTACTGTAGACAAGCTAATAACTCTTACTAACCTTCATTTCTGCCGACTACAAAATGGATTTTTTTAAACTTTTTTAAGTTTATCATTCATACATGAACATCCATAAACAATATGTGTATAGTATCAGTTGTGAACTTACTAAACATATCTTGATGCAGGGCTTCCATACATTATCACACCACCAACACCTTGCATTGTTGTGAAACAGTTGTTACAAACCATGACAGAGCATTGTCAAAACTACTACTAACTATAACCAATATCTTACATTTGGTGTATTCCCCCCCAACCCACCCAATTAATGACACCTGTATTAGAATTATGTACTTGTTATAGTTCATGAGAGAATGTTCTCATATTTGTTCCGTTAACCAAAAGGAACTCCTAGGAGTTGTTGCAATAACTGGATGAGCTAATATGTATAAAGCACTTAGTCCAGTGCTTGGCACAAAATTAGCAGTCCAAAAATGCTGATGTTGTTACTGCCTGAAAGTTTTTAAGGCCACATAGGCATACCTATCTATATTTGTCTTTCTATCTATCTATCTATCTATCTATCTATCTATCTATCTATCTATCTATCTATCTATCTATCATCTATCTATCTATCTATCTATCTATCTATCTATCTATCTATCTAACTATCTATCTATATCTAAATATCTGTCTATTGTTTATCTAATATCAGATGAATTGGAAAAGCTTTTCGATACAGAAAAAATATATAAGATAAAAATTGTGAAGAGTTGTTATAACTAGATAATCCCCATTTTAAAAAACTCAATGTAATAATCAGTTATGGCAAGGAGCATTGTCATTGATAAATGCAAATACCCTAGGATAAAATGTTGTTGGGGAACATGATATTAATTATGTCTAAAAGTATTACCACACATAACACATACTGATTAAAAGTGGTAAGATGTGCCTTCTGCTGAGTAGGCAAGCTTAGCTATGCAGAAACTGGGCCTGACATTACATGACTTCTGGAGAGGGACTGCGGGAAACATACAGCATGAGCTCTGATACAATCAAGAGGAAATGAAGAATCTGAACATTCATATACTTATTAAAGGAATTGAATTATAATTATAAATTTCCCTCAAATCGAACTCCAAACCAGATGGTCTCACTTGTGAATTCTATTAGATATTTAATGAAGAATAACCATTTTATACAAAATCCTTTACAAAGTAGTGGAAGTGGGAACTGCTTTTGTTTTTAATGCCAGCAGCAACCTAAGCTTCATTAGAATATTTCAAAACATTTTTTAGACAAATAGCCCTCATGAAAATAGATAATTTTTGACAAAATATAAGCATACATATATATATAGATAGATGGATAGAGAAAGAGAGATGATAGGTAGATTGATGGATAAAATGGATTTATCCCAGGAATGAAAGGCTGCCTTAAAATTTAAAATCCATTCATATAATTCGCAACATTAATATAATAAAATGAAAAAGGAAAATCATATTTAAATACATGCAGAAAATGCAAGCAACTAGCAAAATTCAACATTCATTCAGGATAAAAACTCAAAGAAAAATATAAATAGAAGAAAATTTTCTCAACCTGATAAAAGTATTGAGGAAAAATGTATAGCTAGCATCCTATTTAATGGTGGAAGACTGAATGCTTTCCCCCTAGACCAGGTACATGAGAAGGACAAGTGCTCTCAGCACAGTCAGGAGGTAGTCCCCTAGATTGAAAAGAGGCAAAGAAATTAATAGAAGGGACTGGAAAGGGTTGTCATAATTGCAGATGACATGATAGCATATTTAAAAATTCCAAGGGCTCTCCAAAAAAAACAAATAGAGCTAATAAGTGAATTATATTGAACACAAGGTTATTGTACAAAAATAACTGCATCTCTATATACTAAAAACAGTTAATTTGAAAAGACAATTAAAAAAAAAGTATTACCTGTTACAATAACATGCAAGATAAAGTACTCAGAAAAAGAAAAAAAAAGTCAGGAAAGACTTCTGCCCTGAAAGCTACAAAACATCTCTGAGAGACATTAAAGGAGACCTAAATAATTGGAGAAATATACCACAGTCATTAATTAGGAACATAATTCTTTACAAATTGATATATAGATTCAACACTATCATAATCAAAATCCTAGCAGACTTTTTTAGTAGAAATGACAAAGTGATTCTAAAGTTTACAGGGAAGTGAAAAGAACCTAGAGAAGCTTAAACGGTCTTTTGAAAAAGAACTGTAACTCAGGTACCTTGCCGAAGATGGTATAACATGGTACAATGAATTTTGAAAACTCGTTTCAAAAGTGTGCATGCCCAATGACCAGCAATTCTACTTCTAGGTAAACATTTGTGCAAGTAGACAGGCTGCGAGATGAGCAGAATTCAAGCAGAGGTGGAGGAAAGGGATTCAGATCCCCAACTAATTTAGGACCCAAAATGACAAGAATTGCCGACCTATTTGTGTGTTACTGACGAGGCCTGGGCTTTTACACTTATTTTGAGCCTAACGGTTAAATATGTGAAAACTATTTACATCATAGACTGGGGTCCTTGGCTTTATAAATAAACTACTTACAATGGTACTGTAATTTATCTCATTTTAAATCATCTTCCTAAATTCCTTTGTTAGTTATGGGGATTACAGTCTGGTTAGAATACCATAAGGCAAGACCACACTGTGTGCATATGTGTGTGCTTCAGTATATGAAAGTATTAATGGGCACAAATATAAATATGCCCTACAAACTTTTACTCCAACCTACCCCAAAAATTTCCATAAGGGACTAGGCAGTATACTCTTAAATATCAAGTAAATTTGATTGCATGACTTCAAAACATACAAGTAGGTACTGAAAATAAATTACATAAAACAAAATGGGTATTCAAAAATGGATACTAAAGGCAAATTTATCAAAAAGGTGATATTTTGCAAACCTGACAGTAAAATTGTACCACTGCTGTAGTTTAGTTATACGCAGAAAGCTTAGAACCGCAAATAATCACTTCGCATTTTAGCCAAATGTTTTTCCTCTCCAATGACTTTAAGTTCTTTTAAGTGACTGGAGGATGAAGACTTTAACCACACGTGTACTGTGTGATATATCACATTCCACATATCCACAAGGCACAGTCCTGGGCAGAGTAACTGCCTTAGCTTAGAGAACTTCAAGGACTAGAACTAAACACGGCTGACCTGCTCGGAGAATGGGACTAGTCAATCACCCGCTGCCAGGAAATGCACACTCACACACTCACGCTAGTGCAACATGCTTAGGCGTGCACACACACACACACACACACACACACTCACGTGCACACAAACCCAAACGCACGTGCACACTAAATTATTTCCCCCCACCCTCCTCCACCCGTCTCAGCTCCGAGATGGCCTAGTAATCGAACATTTGTATCAAGGCATAAAAACCAACAAATTGGGAATTGTAAAAGGAGGATAATTCCTTTATTTTCAAAGTGAGGGAGGAACAAGAAAAAGGGGGAAATAAAACAGTCTACTATCCTAAGAAACTAAACTTACAAACTTTTATTATATCCTAATTTAAATACTTATATTCCTCTATTGGACACTGAAATAAAAATATTGTTTCATCTGTATTATATTTTAACATGAGCTTCCCATGTAAGTCATTAAATACAACAATTATGGAGTTCATTTCCTGAGATTGTCAGGGTAATGACATTTGCATAATAAAAATCCATTCCACCGTTATACTTCTCAGGTGAGATAATGCCTGGTACCTTATTCTTATTCAATTTGACTGAATGGAAAAATCCGTTGGCATAATGTTAGATATGACTTATTCTGTATTACAGCAGATATGACAAGCCACACTAAAAATAATTTATTTGTAGAATAATGAGGACACAATTGAAGTGGCTGGAAAAGAAGGAAAGTAGTCAAAACGAATTTTGAGTAAACATTGGAATTGTTATTAATGAACGTTATTACATTTAAAGTTTATTTGACACACATATAGTATACAATATAAAATTAGTTTAGAACAGTTTCTATTTAATTTAGAGGACTGAGTATTTTTTTTCAGTAATTTTTTTTTTTCTGGAGTCGGGGAAGATGTAGGGCTACTATAACTAAACATGTGGCTGGTTTTTTTAAAAGAACATATTTGTTCCTCCTATTTCTTTTAGAATATCACAAATTTTCACCTTACAAAGTGTCTGTATTTTCCAAATTGTTCTGAAAATGGCAGTCATTGAAATTGATGGTTTCTCAAAAAGCTGTTCTCTCTTTTAAGTGGTGAAAAAGTTGGGGTAATAGATTTGGTGATGATAGCAGAATATTGTCTTTATAATTAAACTACTGAATTGTACACTTGAATGTGTTTATAGTGAGAAATTGTGAGTTGTATGTATGTTACTACAAGAAAAGATTTTTTTAAAGCTGTTCTCTGAGTTAATCAATGCATTCTTTTATGAATATTTAGGCACCAATGAAATTTTACATTTAAAGAAATTTGATTCACATAAATAACTTAATGCTCTGGACAGTGAACAACCATTTAAAGAAAAATATTAACTAAATAAGAAAAATAATCTGTAACTTATTAAATTAGTTTCATGAAAGGGTAAGTACATTCTGACCATAGAATTGGCAAGAAAAGCTTCCCTTTCACTTTTTTATAAAATTAGGAAAAGGCCCCTTTTTGTTAACAATTGCTGTCCCATGCAGAATCATAAATGTAGAATGTCTTGCTACATAAACGGAAAATGATATTGAGACCTCTGCCAATACTTTTTGATAAATGCTGATATTTCCCAGGTTGTTGACAAAAACTGAAAAAGGGGACCAGAGCTCTTTATTCAAATAGAAAGATGGTTTTTAAGTATTTTAAAACTTTAATAGAAATCTATGAGAAGTCCTTTTAAAAGGAACACGTAAATGTTTTCCTCAGAATGACAATATTACATTAAGAATGAAAAAACTAAAACCTGCATGAAGAAGAGGGGGAAAGATACAAATGTGTGACATTGGGGACTCAAACTTCTGAAATGGTAGTGGATTCTCATGAACAAAATGAACAAAAGGACAAAATGAATGTGAATAAAATTTGTAAGAAGGTTAGAGATTTTAAACTGAAAATCACATATATGCTGGACATCATGTGGTAGATTTGGTAATGAAAATATTATGTAGTAGAATAAGTAAGTAATATTGGACTCATTCTTTTTGATGAGAAGTTCCTTCTTCTAACAATAAAGAGAGAGCCCATGGTAAATAGAGGCAGAGTAAAATTCTATGATACTTCCCATTTCCATTTTATCATAAACCAAGCCTCTGAATTGGAAATGATTAAATGGATTAAGCGCAACTCATTTAAAATGAATGTTTGTGAAATTCCTATCAACCAAATGCACTTACTGAATGATGATACCACAGTGTAACCCAATTAATATAGGATAAATTTCAGGGCCACAAGCAAAGATCACACAGAAAATTAATAAACTTTCTTGTGATTACACTACAAAAATAAGTTTTGAGTTTATAGTGGCCAACTAAAAAACTAAATTCAGCTTAGATTTCAAAAGCCTCTGCTTAAATGAATACTAAACTATAAAACTAGTACTTTATACTTGAAGAGTGCCATTACCCAGCAAAAGTGTTGCCTGGCTCAGCTTGGCTCCCAGTGAAAAATTCATTTATAAAATTCAAACATCCTTAAGAAAAAAAAAAGGTTACACTTATTAATAGCTCTTACTGGCTGTTACTGTTCTTCCTTTAATTAACCAATGAAATTACTCATTTATTTGTAAAAGACCTCGTGGTGATGGATTTACCTTTGTTCTGCTTAAGCCCAGCCAATTGTAAGTCCTTAGGAAAAAACAAAACATTAAAAGCAAAAAGCTATTGCATTTCTCAGAACTGTCGTGGTATGGTACAATATTAATTTTCTGCTCAAATTAAAGATGAAAATGCTATAAAGATGCCAATGCTTGCATCTGGTTTTATCAGTTTGGAGCCATTTTTAAGAAGCCATCAAAAATTTACAGTGTTTAATACTCCTTGCCATCATCTTCCATTGAACACACCTTACATGTACCTGGATGCTTAGTTTTCTTATTAACTTTGAATAACTAGAGTGTTAATGAAGGTACGCTAGTAAACCAGCTACCCTCAAATTCAGTCTTTTAGAGAAGAGGTTCTCAAAGTATGGTCCATGGGCCAGCAGTTTCAGCGACACTTGGAAATATTTTAGTAAGGCAAATTATGAATCAGAAACGCTGGGACGGGGTCCAGCGCCCCGTGTTTTAACAAGCCCTGCAGAGATTCTGATGCACACTACAGTGGAGAGCCACTGCTTTAAGGCATTTTTCCCCCACTCAGGCAAATTTCATCCCTCTTGGTTCCCTAACTGTAGGCTGCTCACTTAGAATGGCATCCACTACCAGTGCCCTGCTGCTAACCGTGCATGAACTATGCAAAGCCTAAGCTCACCCTCAGATTCAGATGGATTTAGATGTCATTAGGTGTGTGCGCAATACTACACAAAATAAAAAATACTAGGCATACAAAGGTTTGTGCCGTTAAGTTACAACGAATGTCTGCCCAGTACTTACAACGTAAAAGATCCCCCTTTAGTCCCTGGTTTGTACAATGGGCAGCCTCAGACAGTAATTAGAAGCAGCATGCTTTGGAATCAGAGACCTGGGCGCTACATCATCAATGACATGATCTCATTCAGTTCATTGCACCTTTTGAGCATCAATTTCCTATTCTAAAACGGCAATAACAATGCTAATTTGAGTGCTTTTATGTGATCACATACATAGTCTCATTTTAGTCTCAGAATAACACTATGAGGATGCATGATTATTCTGTAAACCCACAACTTTTCTAATTAAAAAATACACATATAACACTCTGAAATGCCATAATAATTCTCACTTACTAGATGAATAGTGGTTAACAGACTTGTCCAAAGCCACTCAGTAAAATATACCAGAGGTAAAATATAGACTTAGCCCTCTCTGAGTATAAATTTGGTAGTTAAATGAAGATTAAAGGAAGGAAGGACAAGGAGTCCTAGGGACAGCATGTGCACTTATTACAGTGTGGTAAACTCATTATGTTCTCTT
>PVKH010025807.1:0-13347 GCA_004027955.1 Chaetophractus vellerosus | reverse complement strand
GTAGTAAATGCAAAATCCTCATCAAGACCTAGAGACTAAATGGTATAGGATTTTTAGTATATGGGCTATTATCCTCTTTCCATTCACCTGTCTTCTGTGAGTTACTGCTCAACAATCCTTCCTCCATCACTCTGTTTTCAGGAAGGAGAGAAGATGGTTCCAGGCATGTGTTACCTGGACAGAATGATGTCTCTGGGAGGCATGATTTAGTCTATTCTGAGCCTAGGATATATGGGCTGCAGGGTACGGCACAGTATTTGCAATTCTGAAGCTTCAACAGTTAAGTTTTCATTGCTGCTCATCAATATGAACCCATGTTTTACGGTCTTTGAGCAGGAGAAAGTGGTAAGAGAAATTGTACTTAAATATATCAGCATTTTGATTGCTCATTAAATTACTATAGTGTATACTTTTGCCAAATGTTTGAATCCACACCTAGCTAGAGTTATTCTTCTTCAAAGGAGCATTTCTTTCCTTAGTTTTGACCTCCATTTAAATGCCATGGTGCAGGCTTGGGCTCCATATTTGAATCCATAGCCACAGAGTTTCTTTATCTAAGAGAGAGCATTTCCTCTTACAGTTTTGCTTCTAGTTTTCAGAATCCCCAAATTAAAATTGTCAGAGTCCTAAGCTGGAGTTTCTCCACCCTGAGGGATTGAGGCAGACATTGTTTCAAGATATGTGGGAGGTGTGGGAAGTGGGGCATATGGGTCCCCCTAATATTTCTGTGTAACAATTATGTATTCAATGTATCCTAAAAAAAAGATTAATTTTTTTTAAAAAAATTGTCTTGAAAATTAAAAAAAAATAAAATTAAAATTAAAAAAAAATGTGTGAATAGCAAAAAAAGAGAAAGATCCTTAATCATGTATGCAAAATCCCTTTTGCCATGTAAGGTAATGTATCCACAGCGTTCTGGGGATTAGGATGTGGACATCTTGGAGAAGGCATTATTCATCCTATTACACCTGATATTTTTTAATGCATTTCAGTAATTATCTTACAATTTTACTAAAAATTTAAGTGAACCTGTTTTATTTCTTTCTATTTTTTATGTTTGTTTTGAGCCTGTTTTATTAAAATAAGTGTATTTGTTTCCAAATACAATTTGATCTTCCAAGGGCTCTGAATGTAATAATCCCTCCAAAATTTGTTGTAGAAATAGTGATCTAATTACAAATGAATAAAATACCTTTTAAAGTGGGAATTCAATTAAACTGCAAAATTTTCCATAGACTGTGACCTTGAGGGTAGAAATAGTAGGTTAATTGTCTCTATCCCCAGCATGGTACACAGTACATATTCAATAAATATTGAATGAATGAATGAAAAAAAAAAAGAGTCATTGAAACACCAATGCCTTCATTCAGAAATATGGAGATACCACCAGACAATATCCAGCCTCACCCAGATCATCCCAAGAATGCCTCCATGATGCTAATTTTGATGCTTTCAGGGTAGACCCAAGATACAAAGGAAATCACTGCAGGTAAAAGAAGTAAAGAGAAATGCTGATTGACAAACTTCACCACAACTGAATGGGGTCATCTCTCTCTTCTCAACTGATAATGCTCTGGGAAATGGTGGCAATGTATTCAGGTTACAAACTTTGGTACGGAGAGATATTTCTATCTAACACATGTATTATTGATGTTTAAAAACTATCATGTCACCAATAAATATGCATATGTAGTCTCTTCTTACACATTTTTCTGGAAATCAAAGCAGGAACAAATGTTGAATTATTCATTGGATACACCAAAATCTTATTAATAATAGAGGAAACTGTCCTCAAACATAGTGATACAATTTGTATATCTTCACTACTAAGGCAGCAGAATGCTCTCTTCTCTCATTTGGGCATTGCACTTTTAATTGGGTCAAAGATTACTGCTGATTTATTCAGAAAACATTAATATCTAGACCATGATATAGTGTCCCTGTCTCCTCCTTTCTCTGTATTGGGGCCTTTACAGTGTTTCATGTCTTTAGAATTATTAAGAAACATTTCAAGAACTTTGAAATTCATTACTGGGTTCCTTAAGGGAATTAGCTGAAGAAAATTTTCACTAAATAACTCACTGAACTTTTCAAGAGAATCAAGGATATCATTGTATTTTTGTCTTTAGTATCAGCAATGTTCATGCTTCTATTAATTAATTGCTTTGTTTTAATATCTGGATATTGTGGAGATATTCTATCAATTTCCTCTTCCTCATTAATCAAGCCCCAATTTTGCTTGGAAGGGGTTATATTTTTTCTCATTCACATCACATTCTTTTTCAATGACAGATAGTCAGTGAAATGTAAGGGCAGTCACTGGATGGAAATGGAGAAAAAACTTCAGAAGACATTCTCCCTTTCCATTTTCTTCTTGCCTGAATTTGCACATGACACTGAAACAGATGCTACTGTCATATTTGGAAAACCATGTGCTGTGAATGGAATATAGAAGGATAGCATACAGTTTTCATGATGGGCCTTTCTTTTATGGGGAAGAAAAATAAACCCCTAAATTGTTTCAAGTGTTTTTATTTGAGATTTTCCTGTTAATACATCCAAAACCTATCCTAACACTTCAAACATATACCTTTGTCTCCACTGGAATTTATAGAGCCAACTCAGGATTCTGATTTGGGCAACAAGGTAACATTTTGTGGTATGTATTTGTGTAGATCCTTGCTTTCTTTTATGTTCTCTTTTATCTCTTTTGCCATAATATTTCTCCTATCACATATATTTAAGGCATTTTTCTTTGTCTTATGAATTGTGCAGTTTCCTGAAAAAGATCTTTGGAACATGCTATGTGAATGAATGAGTGGTTAAATAAATGGTGTTTTAAAAAATGACACTGGATACCAAGACCAGAACATCTGATACAGAGTACCTACCATTCCACAAACAGGCTATGAGGTACTCATTTTACTCACTGTTGTTCTAATGAATAAACAGGTCTAGAGATATAAAGGATGTTGCTGGGATCCATAAACTACTATGTAGGAAAGGCTGAATTGAACTATAAACTCTCTGTGTCTAAGCAATGATCTTTCTCATCCTGCATTGTTGCCCTGCTAATTCAAGGAGTTACAAATAAGAGGGAATGTTAAATTTGACATAGAGCAGAATCCAGAGAGGTGGTGGGACTTAAGGGAAATTCAGTTTCCTGCTAGGGATGGAGAAAGGCCTTGGAATTTTTCTCTAAGATAGACAGGGTTAGGGAATAGGGAGTTAATGCTTAAAATGTTGAGTTTCCATTTGGAATGATGGAAATATTTTGGTAATGGATGGTGATGATGGTAGTACAGGATTGTGAACACAATGCTGCTGATATATATATCTCAATGTGGTTAAAAGGGTAAATGTTAGGTTGTATATATGGTACTAGAATAAAAATAAAAAACCCTTGGAACTGCACAGCACAAACAGTTAATCTGAAATTAAACCATGCACTATAGTTATAGTACAATTATAAAACTGTGCTTTCATCAGTTGTAAGAAAATGTACCACACCAATGCAAGTTTTTAATAGTAGGGTGGTATATGGGAATCTTGTATTTTATATATGATTGTTCTGTAAACTTACAACTTCTTTAATAAAAAAATTAAGGGCATGAGAGGGGTTGGGCTACAAGAAACACTTTCTGAGCAAGGACATGAAATGTGGAGGATTTTGAATCAATTCTATTTTACTTTTATTACACCCAAGACGATACTGTTAATAAAAACTTTCCTTCCACACCCTGCTCCCATAGTACTTACTGGACAATAGGGTTTCCCACAATGGCATCACTGGATGGACTTGCCTCCACTGGGCCTATCTTCCTTCTATAATGTGAGCCAGAAGGACAGGAATTTTGTGTTACTGTTAACATAATCAGGGACATCAATGCATTTTTGTCCCTAATAACAGGAAGCAGGAGAGGGTGAATTTATAGACCCTGGTGATACAGAGACTGTATTCTCAGAGCTTCTCATTAAATACACTGTTTATTTGTTACTCTATTCTCTAAGCTCTTCTGGTCCCTGGAGCCCAGAGGATCAGATACAAAAGCAAAATTTTCTGCCTATTTGGTCTCCATGGGGCAGTTTTATAGCCAGGTGCATATTTCTTCCCTAAAAATGGCACCATCTCTCCTGAAAGAGGCCACCTGTAGATATAACTTTTATTATAGGGTATACTTCAAGGGCCACCACATAAACATTTAAGCTATTCTAAACCACAATGGGTCCCTTTTGCCTGATTCAGAGATGTGGCCATGTCCCCTGACAACACCCAACCACAGAGTATCTTCCCTGAAACTCCATCTTATTTTTTTATTAGAGAAGTTTTATGTTTACAGAAAACTCATGCAGAAAATAGAGTTCCCATATTACTCTCCTATTATTAACACCTTGCAATAATGTGGAATTTTTAATATTTCATGAAATAATATTAATTATAATTTTGTTATTAATTATAGTCTGGTTTACATTATGTTTCACTGCTTGTGTTTACAGTTTTACATTTTAATTTTTTAAAAATTCTAGTAATATATGTACAAACTGAAATTTACTCTTTAAACCACATTCAAATATATAATTCAATGCTATTAGTTATATTCACAATGCTGTGCTTCCATCAATATCCTCCATTGTTAAAATGTTTCCATCACCCCAAATAGAAACTCAATACAAATTAAGCATCAAATTCCCATTTCCTACCTGCACTCCAGTCCCTGGTAACCTGTATTCGACTTTCTGACTTCATGAATTTGCTTATGCTAATTATTTTACATCAGTGAGATCATTCAACTTTTGACCTTTAGTGTCTGGCTTATTTCATTCAACATGATGTCTTCAAGATTTAACCATGTTGTCACATTTATCAGAACTTCATTCATTTTTTGGCTGAGTAATATTCCATTGCAAGTATATACCACATTTTGTTTATGCATCCATTGATGGACACATGGGTTGCTTCCATCTTTTAGCAATCTGTTATGAACTTTGATGTGCAAATGTCTGTTCAAGTCCATGCTTTCAATTCTTTGGGTATATAACTAGAAGTAGGATTGCTGGGTCATATAGATATCCTATATTTAAATTTCTTAGGAAATGCCAGACTGTCTTACACAGTGGCTGCATCATTTTACATTTGCACTGACAGTAAATGAGTGTTCTGATTTTACCACATCCTCTCCAATACTTATTTTCCTTTGTTTATTTTTTAACAGTTGCCATTCTTGTGGGAGCAAAATGGTATCTTATTATGGTGTTAATTTGCATTTCCCTAATGGTTAATGATGTTGAGCATATTTACACATGACTTTGGGTCATTTCTATATATTCTTTGTAGAAATGCCTATAAAATCACCACCTTTTTTTTGGATTGTTTGCTTTTTTGTTGAGTTGTAGGATTTAATATATTCTTTATATTAATCCATTATTGGATATGTGGTTTCCAAATATTTTTCCCATTGTGCAAGCTGTCATTTTACTTTCACAAGAAAGTCCTTTGATGCACAAAAATTTTACATTTTGATGAGGTCCCATTTATCTACTTTCTTTATTTCTTTGCTTGTATTTTGGGTGTAAAATGTAAGAAATCATTCCCTAACAAAAGCTAAAGATGCTTCCCTATGTTTTCCTCTAGGAATTTTATAGTTCTGTTTCATGTGTTTAAATGCATGATCCATTTTGCATTATTTTTTATGTGGTGTATGATGCAGGTCCACCTACTTTCATTTACACATAGACATCCAATTTTCCCAGCAATCGTTGTTGAAGTGACTATTCTGTCTCAATTGATTGGACTTAACACCATTGTAAAAAAATCAGTTTGCCATAGATGTAAGGGTCTATTTTTAAACTCCCAATTCTATTCCATTGATGTATATGATTGTCTTGCTCCCAGTACCACACTCTTTTGATTATTGTGGGTTTGTAATAAGTTTTAAAATTCAGAAGTGTGCATCTTCCAGCATTTTTAATCATTTTCACTATGGCTTTGGCTACATGGGGCCTCTTGCCCTTCTGTATGAATTTGATGATTGGCTTTTTAATTTTTTTCTGAAATTTTATTTGGGATTGTGTTGAATCTATAGATCTTTTTGGAGAGAACTGGCATTTTGCCTATATTTAGTCTTTCAATGCATGAATGAATGCAATGTCCATTCATTTATTTAGGTCTTTGATTTCTTTAGCAATGTTTTATAGTTTTCTGTGTACAAGGCCTTTACAATTTTGTTTAGACTTATTCTAATACATTTGATTCTATTAGTTGCTATTGTAAGTGGATTTTTTCCTTCATTCCTTCTTCAGATTGTTCATTATTAATGTATAGAAACACTATAGGTTTTTGCATGCTTATCTTGTATCCTGTCACTTTCCTGAATTCATTTATTAACTCTCGTTGCTTTCTTGTGACTTTTTCAGGATTTTCAGCATATATATGCATGCCATCTATAAATAGGGAAAGTTTTGATTTTCTGTTCTGATCTGGAAGGTTTTATTTCTAATTGCTCTGGAAAGGACTTTCAGGATAATGTTGAATAATAGTGGTGACAGTGGGATCCTTGTCTTATTTCTGTCTTAGAGGGAAAGTTTTCTATTTTCAACATTGAGTATAATATTAGTGGTGGAGTTTTAATATATGCTATATAACATATTGAGGAAATTTCCTTCTATTCCTAGTTTTCTAAGTGTTTTTAATTTTTAAGCTTTTTTGTTGGCATTTATCATTCAAACACAAACATCCATAAACAATAAGTGAATAACATCAGTTGTGAACTTACAAAATAAACATGCATATCATCAAAAAGGGTTCTGATACATTATCACAACTCTAACACTGTTCATTGTTGTGAAACATTTGTTACAAGCTATGAAAGAACATCATCAAAACCTTACTAGTAAGGGACTTCCAGGAAGATGGCCTCAGAGTAGCTAGGCAGGAATCTCACAAGAACAATGGGGGAAGGACAAAAAGCTATGTGAGGGGCTTGCTTTGGGGATCTGCAGACCAGAAAAGTGCTGTGTCTCTTCCAGGAGGGACAGGGACAGAAAGACAAAATGGCTAAATGAAAACTTTGAATTACTCACCCCTCTGGCTGGAAACACCACATATACCCACCCTCAAGGCAAATAGCCTCAGTAAAACCCCTAGCTCACTGCATCCAACTGAATGGGAAATATGTTCTTCACACTGGGGGGAAGAGGGGACCGGTGGAGGATAGAGAGTGGCTTCTCTTCAGTGGGTTTGGCCAGCTGAGCCCTGTTTGAATCTAAAAAAGACCCCAGGCAGCACTGAAGTTTCCCCAGGGAGAGGGAAGGGGAGATCAGAATAGGCAGGCTGTCATGTCCAACTTCCCTGAGAGAGAGAAGTACTAGGTCAGCTAGGGGGTAGGTGGAGACAGGCAACAAACAGCCCTGGAGAGAAGGAAGCCAAGAGAGATAGCTGGAAAACTGATAGAAACCCAACTGAACTGAGGGAAAGGGGGCAGGGAGATCCAGATAAGCTTTCAGAAGCCTACCCATCCCATGGAATGGGTGTAGTTCAGTGTAGGAATGCCTGCCTCACATATACTAGGTCCTGATTCAATTCCCAGGAAATTCTAAGAGAAGGGATCCAAAGAATGACCCACCAGGTTGTCAGGCACCCAGCTGGCACCCTGTGACAGGGAACTTAAACACTGAGACTTTTTTTGTTTTAGGTTTTCAATCTGTTTTTTTTAAATTTTTTATCATTTTTCAATTTTTAATTTTTGTATTCTTTATTTTATTTGCTAAAACGAGGCACCATCCCTGTGGATGGCAGGCTTCAGGGTGATTGATTGAGGAGCATCAGCAGCCTGAGATGTTTCCTAGGGGCTAAGGGGGAAGCCTGTATTTCCTGTGTTGTTTTTTCTTGTTTGTTTGTTTTCTTTGTTGTCTTTTCATTTCTTTGTTTCTTTTCTCTTTCCTTAGTTTTACTGCCTAGATTCTTTATTTTCTTTTTTTCATATTTCCCTCTTCCATTGCTTTTCTTCATTTCACATTTTCTTCTTTGATCTTTATTTTCTCTCTCTTCTCATCTTTCCAGTCTTTTATTGTATCCTATTTTTTTCTGCTGTCATTTTTATTCCACTCTTTTATTCTTATTCCTTTGCATTTTTAAAATTATTTTTCACTCTTACTACTATTTATTTTCCTTCCTCTATTGTGGTTACTTTTCTATCTTTTTCATTATTACTATTATCTTTTTCTGTTCTCTTCTCTTTCCTTTTTTACTGTCTTAACATTTTTTTCAAACAACTACAATGATATAACAGAACCAAGTGTCAAAAAGGAAAATTCACTCAAAACAAAACAAAATAAAACCCTAAAGTAGAAATAGAAGCTAACCATTTGAATAAGCCTGTAAGATAAACAGATGTCTAGACACCAAAAAACTGTACATACTTAGTTAAATTTATTCCAAGATATTGATTCTTTTAGTTGCTATTGTAAATGGATTTTAAAATTTCCTCCTCAGATTGCTCATTATTGGTGTAAGAAATGCTACAGATTTTTGTGGGTTGGTCTTATAGCTTGCCATTTTACTGAACTTTTTTTACCAGCTTTTGAAGCTGTGTTGTATAGTTTTCAGGGCTTTCTGTGTATAGGACCATGTCATCTGCAAATGGTGAGATTTTTATTTCTTCCTTTCCAACTTAGATACATTTTATACCTTTTACTTGCCTAAGTAATTGAGCAAGCAATTCTAACACAATGTTAAATTAGAGCAGTGACAGTGGGCACGCTTTTTTACTTCCACCTCTTAGAGGGAAAACCTTTAGCCTTTCACCATTGAATATGATGTTAACTGTGGGGTTTTCATAGATACGTTTTATTATGATGACTAATTCAATCTCATTACTTGTGATTGGTCTGTTGAGTTCATCAATTTCTTCTTCCATCAATGTAAGCTGTGTCTGTGTTTCTAGAAATTTGTCCATTTTGTCTGTTATCCACTTTGTTGACATACAATTTTTCAAAGTATCCTTTTATAATACTCTTCATCATAATTTGTGATTTCTTCTGTATGTTCCCCAAAGTCTTCTTAATATCTTTTATTTCTACTTTCAGTTTTAACTTGATTCATGATAATTATTTTGACACACTAGAATAGTTGTTTTATGTTCTGTGTCTCCTCCTGTGTTTTAGTTTGTTCATTAGACTACAGTATGTCTTCCTGTTTCTTAGTATGGCTTGTAATTTTTTGTTGGTTTCTAAGCATCTGTTTATATTGATGAGCCTATTCAGATGGTTAGGTTTTCTTTCTACTCTAAGGTTTTCCATTGTTTTTTCTGTGTTAAATTTCCTCTTTCACACTTGGTTCAACTTATTCTATATCCTTATACTTGCCTATGTTTCTCTGAATAAATTTTAGGACCATAGAAATGGAAAAATGAGAGAAGAGATAAAGAGTACTAGTAATAATGAAAATGAAGATAGAAAAGGAACCATAAAAGAGCCAGGAAAAAATAAGTAATAAGATTTTTAAAAATCATAAAAATACAAAGGTATAACAATAAAAAAGTGGAATTAAAAAATGAAACTAGAAAAAAGATAGAATAATATAAATGACTGGAAAGATGAGATGAGAACAGAAAAATAAATGAAGACCAAACAAGAAAAGGTGGAATGAAAGAAATACAATGGAAGAGGGGAAAATGAAAGAAAGAGAAGCAATAAAGAAATTAAGGAGAAAAAAGAAGGAAAGTTTAAAAAAAGGAAACAAGGAGAGAGAAAATACAAAAGTTAACCCTGGGAAAGTGGGCTTTCCTCTTAGGCCACTAGGAATCATCTCAGTGTGCCATTGCTCACCAATCAATCACTCTGCAACCTACCCTCTAAAAGTAAGGTACCCTGTTTTAGAGAATAAAATAAAGAATAAAAAATAAAAAAGTAAAATATTTAAAACTTTTTAAGTAAATGAAACTAATAAAAAATATAAAATAGCATATCAAAAAGCCAAAAATTAAAAAAAAAAACCTTTGTGTGTAAGTTGCCTGTCACAAGGTGCTGGCTGGATGCCTGACAACCCACTGGATCACTCTCTGGATCCCTTCTCTAAAGCAATACAGGGGATTGAACCAGGTTCCTAGTAGATGTGAGGCAGGCATTCATCCACTGAGGTAAACCCACTCCAAAGGTTAGGCAGGCTTCTAAATGTTTATCTGCCTCTTTCCTTCCTATATCCCCTCAGGTGAGTTGGGCTTCTAGCAGTTTCCCAGCTTTCTCTCCTGGCTTCCTTCTCTCCAGGGCTCTTAGGTACCTGTTAGTCTACCCTCTCACTGCTGTAGTTCTTCTCTCCCAGGTCAGTGAGTGTGACAGCCTGCCTGATCTGATCCCCCATCCCCTCTCCCTGGAGCTGTTTCAGTGTTGGCTAAGGTCTTTATTTTTTTTTTCATTTCTCCCATGTTTTGCCTGCTAATCTCCCCTTCCCTTAACACTTCTCTCTCTCTCTGAGTTGTTGGGTACCTGTCTCACACTTATTTGCCCTTCAGCTCCCCCATGGATAGGTCACTTGCAACCTGTCCTTGTTGGGCTGGCTACAGCCTAAATTCAAAGCAGGCTCAGCTGGCCAAACTCCCTGAAGATAAACCACTCCCCACACTCTCCACCTTCCTACATAACTCTCTTCCCCCTAGGGAGGAGGACAATTTTCACCCTCTCATTTGGCTGCAGTGAGCAAAGGATTTTACTGAGGGTATTCTCCATGAGGAGGGAGGATATGTCCAATTCCTACCCCTGCTGTGAGTAACACATGGTTTCTTTGGCCTCTTTGTCCTTCTGTCCCTCTGCCTCCTGGATGATGTATAACACTCTCCTGGTCTGCACATCCCTAAAACATCTCACTCAGATAGCTTTTTGCCCTTCTCCCATTGTTTATGTGAGAGAATTGAGCCCTGACTAGCTACTCCAAAGACATCTTCTTGGAAGTCACTATATTATTGTGAAGTCACTATATTATTGTTATTAATTGGAAACAATGTGGGAGGGGGAGGCCATGGGGTATATGTAATCCTCCTATATTTTCAATATCATTTATTAAGTTAAGCCTTCTTTTAAAATCAAATTAAATTAAATTTTAAAATAATTAACAAATGATTATGATTACTGTCATTATATAAAGAAGGCTTTTTGCTTTCTAGTGTATTGTAAAAGTAAATACTTGAAATTATTGAAACTTGCTGAACTAAAATACAGATGCCATGATCTCTGATAATAATTGTGAAACTATATAACCTTTATCTTCTGATTTAAAAACCTTGTGACTAGGCCATTTTATATCATCATGTACCATGCAGAACTGTGTGGGAGAGAGGGTGGTCTACAGTCTGAACTGTGGTCCATGCATGGTGGCAAAGCCCCAAAATATGTATATCTATTACAGGTGATGTGTCACACTGATGAAGGATGTATATGTGGGAGGTTGTGGGAGGTGTGGGAGGTGGGGCATACAGATACTCCTAAAATTTCTGTGTAACATTCATGTAAATTGATGCATCCTTAAAAAAATTAAATTAAAAAAAAACTTGTGACTGACTGCCATTTTATACCCATCAACTATTCTGTTTTACAATTTTAAAGTCTTATACTCATTAGATAGCCCCTTGATGTTTGTTCTTGAAGAAAGCTGAGCCAGCACCACCCCAATTATCAATTAGCATAACCCTGCTAAATCTGAATGCTCTAAAACCATCAGAATTACTACAGTTCCAAAACAGAGTTTTAGGGTGCTATGCCCTTTGAGCTCCTTTTCTATACTCTAGCAAGAAATACTCTCTCTTTGGAAAAAAAGAGTACACTGCAGTGAAATCCTCAAGATTGAGGAATGAACAAACATAAGGGGGAAAGCAATTGTGGAACAAATTTGACATTATTATTTTAGTAATGGAAGAACTTGTAAAATTGTTATAAAGACAAAGGCCACCAGAGGTTCTGAATAGAGGGAGAGGGAAGAATAGGTGTAACATGGGGCATTTTGGGGACATTAGAATTATTCTGCATGATATTGCAATGACAGATATAAGCAATTATATATTTTGTCAATACCCTATAAAACTGAACTGTGCAAAGGGTAAACTCTAAGGTAAACTATATACCATGGTTAGTAGCAAGGCTTCTATATGTTTTCATCGATTGTAACAAATGTACCACACTAATGAAAGATGTTGTTAATAGCAGAAAGTGTGGGAAGGGAGAGAGTAGGGTATATGGGAATCCTCTATAATTCTGATGTAATTTGATGTAACACTTATGTAATCTAAAGCTTCTTTTTAAAAAAAGAAAAAAGAAAGAAGACACTGGGTGAGCATAAAGAACAATTTGAAATAATGCAAAGAAAATTATCAGAGCTTATGGGAGTACAAAACATGATAGATGATATTGAAAAACATGATAGAAATACATAAGAGCTGATTTGAATTGTTCAAAGACAGAATTAGTGATTTCAAGAACAGAACATCTGATCTGACAAAAACAAGAGAACCAAAATAGAAAAGAATGAATAAATGGTACAAGGGCTCAGGGAATTGAATGACATGTGAAATGCACAAACATGCATGTTATAGGTATCCCAGAAGGAGAAGAGAATGGAATTTGGGAATAAAGAATATTTGAGGCCATAATGACTGAAAACTTACCAATCCATATAAAAGACATAAAAATCAATATCCAAGAAAGACAATGTAAAACAAACAGAATAAATCTGAGTAGACCTATTCTGAGACACCTACTGTTCAGAAGGACATATATCAGAGAAAAAGAGAGGATTCAGAAAGCACCAAGAGAAAAGCAAGGCATCACATACAAGGGAAAGTAAAAAAAGATTAAGTGCCAGCCTCTCATTAGAAACCAAGGAAGTGAGAAGAAAACAGTATGATGTATTTAAGGTACTGAAAGAAAAAACCTGCCAGCCAAGAATTCTGTATTTGGCAAAACTGTAATTTAAAAATGAAGGTGAGTTTAAAGTCTTCACAGACAAAAAGGCAAGATATTGAAGAGATTCTAAAGGGAGTGCTACAGCCTGTAAGGACAATAGACTTGGTGAAGATGTAGAAATCAAGATTATTAAAAACTGTATTAGGGGCCGGCTGCATAGCCAGTTGGTGGAGTGCTGGTTTGCCACATGGGTGCCCCTGGGTTCGGTCCCTGGGCCTCCTCGAGTGGCACGGGCCACCTCAAGAAGGCAAGCCCCCACAGGCAAAGGCAAGCCCCCGTGAGCAGGCAGGTCACTGTGCCGGTGAGCTGACTTGGCAGGTTGCCCCAGCAGGGGGAGACAAGCAGACCCAGAAGAACACAGAGAAAAATGAACACAGCAAGAACAGGCAAAATGGGGGG
>PVKH010025806.1:0-13345 GCA_004027955.1 Chaetophractus vellerosus | reverse complement strand
TTTTATTACATATCTCCCCTTCCCCCCATTGCAGCGACTCGCCGAGACTTGGTCACTGCACAGGCGCGGCTTTCCCCGCTTGTGGGCAGCTTCTCCTTCTATTCACGGCCGGCTCTCAGTTCGCGGGTGGCTGGCTGTGCTCCATTCGCGGGCGACCTGCCCTGCCCATGGCGGCTTTTGCCCTGTCCGTGGCAGCTTTTTGCCCTGCCCATGGCGGCTTGCCATTCTCAAGGCGGTCTGCCCGCTAGGAGAGGTCCCCGGGAACCGAACCTGGGGCCTCCCATGTGGTATGCCGGTGCCCTATCCACTGGGCTATTGAGCCGGCCCCAAGAACAGTTTTGTATTTAATGAAAACATAAAAGATTGGCTTTTTAGTCTGGATACCTACCATGACTCTAGTTTTTATAAGCCTAAATAACTTTATGGGATAAGTCACAAGGAGAAATAAATACAAGCTCCTTGCTCCAATTTGCCAGCGTTTCAGCTAAAAATTGGAAAGTTCCTAACGGATTTTGAACTAGAACTCTTTTTGAATGATGTAATGACAATAGTTACTAATGTGGATAGCACTTAACTTTAATATAAATCACCTTGCTTAATTAACTAAATGAGGTTATCCAAACTACACAACACAGGATATAGTACTTAAATGTCTAAATAAACGGGCATTTCCTTAGTACTAATAATAATCTTAGTACTAGGGGTATTCTTTTACCTACTTTTCATAGCTGAAGGAACATAATTGGACTAAGATCAACCAATAAGAGGCTCCCTGTCCAGAATCCAGGTTTTCTGACTCCAAATTTGTTCCTCTCACAGTACCACAAAGCATGGGTTAGATATGGCCGCTATACCCGTTACCCAGACATCACAAACACATTCTGCTAGCATGGAAGATTAGTGAGTGCAGAGAATGCCTGAGGTTTCTGGGAAACTTGTGGTGGGCTAGGAACACTGACAGTCTGAGGAACTCTAACTCTTTCTGTTCAAATCCAGTGTTTGGGAGGACCTTTAGAGAGGCTTTTGGTGGCCAGTTGGAGGAGGAGGGTGGTGGATTGTTTTGAGGATGTGGTGATGCTTTTTTGGGGAGGGAGGTGAAATAACGGAACTGTAAACTTCCGGAATGCTGAGCTGTGGGTGACACTGTTCCAGAGCATCACCTAGTCACACGCCCTGGGCCTGGACAGGTTCTTCCTCGCAGCACAGTCCTGCTGCTGCTTCCTCTGTATCTTTCCATGGCTTCCTAAAGCATCTTCAAGTAGCTGCCCCAGTTTACCCATCTCCCAGCCCTGATAAGGGCTCTTCATTTTGCAAAAGCTTTTGGGATTTGACTCTAGCAGATCTTCCCATCTCGGGCTCCCACTACTCCTAAATTCCATAGTACTCATAATTCCCCAAACCTATTCTTCATTTTCCTGCCCTTGAGACCCTGCTTTCTTGGGTGGTTCTACTGGGAATATTTCATGGATCAGGATCACTCTTTTGAGGTCCAGCCCAGATATCACCTATTCCAAGCCTCCCCCCAAGGGGAGGCAAAGTCAGAGTCACTGGGATTCTTTTCCGTTAAGATGTAAATTTTAAGCACTTGGTCATTCTCCTGTGATTTTTACATACTGCTTTTTGTTATAGTTTGAATATTTGCCTCTTCATTGTCACTGCATTTCACAAAGTCTCAGAGCCTAAAGACAAAAGTCTAACATAACCTGTCTTATACATAGCAGTCCCTAAATATTTATTAAAAGAGTAAATGAAGTTAATTTTATGAACTATCTTCTTAAAATGGTTCTCAAATTGGAGCCCTCAAAATGTGGTACTCATACCAGATAAGCATTGCCTGGGAATTTCTAGAAGCTCAAATCCTCAAGCTCCTACTTCTGACTTACTGAATCAGAAACTTGGGATGGGGGGAACCCAGCACTAAGTGCTTTCAACTAGCCTGCCAGATGATTCTGTTCACTAAAAGTTTGAGAAACACTCCCTGATTAGATCCTTCATGTGGTTGTCTCTTTGCATTTTGGGGGTGAGGGGGTGGGTGTAGGAGAATGAGGAGCAGACCACATGAGTTGCTCCCAAATAGGCCTCCGTCTTAGTTTGCTGAAAGCTCCTGGGAGCAATATACCGGAAACGGGTTGGCTTTTAATTAGTTTAAAAGCTTACAGTTCTGCGCCTGTGAACATGTCCGGATGAAGGCACCATCAGAGATGCTGTCTCGCCTAAGCTCAGCTGTGGGCAGTCAGGCACATGGCAGGGCATAATGGCGGCTCTGCCCAAACCAAAGCATCAAGCAAAGCTCTCCCTAAGCTCAGCTGTGGGCAGTCAGGCACATGGATTGTCTCTCCCCTCTCCTCCAGGTCTCTCGCTCTCAGCCTCTCGGGGTTTCTCTGACTCTCTGTGTCTCTGCTTTCAGTCCTCTGTTTATAAGGACTCCAGCAAGACCCACCCTAGGCCATGCCTCACTGAAGCAATCCAGTCAGAAGGCCCCCAACTGAACCAAAGGGTCCCACACCCACAGGAATGGGCTAACTCCAAGAACATGGTCTTTTCTGGGGTCCACAAAAAAGCTTCAAAATGTCACAGATGAATTCCATCTTTTTTCTAACTGAAGAATGAAGAGTTGAGAAAAAGTGTGTTTTAGAACAACATCATGTAATAGTGGAAAAGGCATTTTGCTAGTTGGGGATTGGCTCTCTCCTGCTAAATTAGACAAGTCATTTAACCTCATCCCTCAGTCCCCTCGTCTGCCAAATGGGGTTAATTACCTGTCCCAGTTCCCTCACTGAGTTGTTGTGAGGACCAGTGAAGTAGGGAGCCTGTTTAGGAAAAATAGCAATAAAGGTAATAGTATGTGTAGTCTCTGAAGATAGTTCAGAGGGGTAATTCTTGGATTTAACCTTAAAAATAATTCCAGTGACTTGAAATGGAGCCTGGAGTCCAGCAACTTGGCCTATGGAAGGGAGGCAGGTGGCACCTGACTATGGCCCTGGCCTGCACCTCTGAAAATATGGGTGTTTTCCTTATCTGAATAACTGCCAGATCTACCTCCAGGGCTGTACTGAACAGCAAATGCTGTAATGTATGAAGTTTCCTTGAAATCGTCTATGTACTCTTAAAAGTTATTAACTTTTATTAAAAAGTAATTGTTACTGTGTCCATATTTTCTTTTAAATAAAGTTTCTACATTTAGATGAACTCTTAAGAATGCCAGTATTGTCAATTAATAATAAATGGGGTGTAGCAATTAAGTGTGGACTTCAGGGTTTGATTTTCTTTTAATCCCCTCTTCTGGATGGTGACATAGCTTCAAGTTTTCAGTGAGCAATAGCGTTAACAGCCGTACATTTCTTAGTACTAGAATTACACTTGTGCACATTATGAAAATAAGCCAGGCAGATCTCACCCACTTTCAGATCTCAGTGTCTTTTCTCCCTCTTACCTGACAAGTTTCTATCAATTCTGATGCCTCAGCTATGAGAAACTGTCAGGGGAATATAAATAAGGGCATTGTGAGCATTTTTCTCAATTTACTTTAGTATTCTTTGTTGGATTGGCTTTATTAAAACTGGCAGTTGTTAAAGCACTTGATGGGTGCAAAGGACCTGCCATTTAAGAGCTCAGTAGTTGGTCACTAATCTAGGCAACTTTACAGCAACAAGCATCCTAAGAAACAAAATCAAACTGACTTTTGAAAAGTATTGTATTTTTAAATTAGCAATATTTATTGGTGACCTGCTTTTTGATGATCAGCTGTCTTCTGGCTAGAGAGGTGCAGGGTGCATTAGGAAGTGTGTAGGTAAGCGTATTTCAGCTCTGCTGCAAGTGGCAGCTGAGCCGACTGACAAATAGTAGCAAGGGGAGGAGGGGAAACGTCTTCCAGGCAACAGGTGAGGGACCCAGATGGGGGGAGTTCAGTTAGGTTCAGGGCGGCGCAAAAGTTTAGTGCAAAGTGAGGGGCGCAGTGAGAGGGGTTCAGAAGGAAAAGAGATAAAAACTGGAAGATGCAGGGTCTTCTGAGGCAGGTTAAGGAGTTTGAAAGTAAGTCAGGTGGTAAGAAGCTACTGAAGGGTTTTGAATAGAGTGCCCTGTTCTGACCTTTTTTAGTTTTAGTTTTAAAGAAAGGTCAGTCTGACCCCTGAGTGTGAGAGAATGGGGGTCATGAGAGAGGAGGCAGGAGACCAGTTAGGAGGCTGTTACAGTTGTTAGGGTGAGAAATTTAGAAACAATATATATCACCTCCTCTAATTTTGAACTGCAAGATACTTAGACCCTTATTAGTCAGCTTCGTCTTCAAATCACATGGGAGTTTGTTAGAAATGCAGAATCTCAGGCCCACCCAGTGAACTGAGTCAGAATGGAATTTTAACCAGATCTCCACGTGGTTTGTATGCATGGTCAAGTTTGAGAAGCACTGCCTTGGAAATAGTCATTCTCAACTTGCCCCCTCAACCCTACTACGGGCAGAGAAGAGCTCCAGAAGGGTTATTATCTTTCTGAGATTTAAAGTTTATGTTTTATATATAGTCCACATTAAATATAGGAGTAGTTTGTTTTTAAGGAAACTGGGTCATTTTAACTAACTATAAAAATATTCTTGAGTATCTAAATGTATAGTAGTTAAAGAGAGTTTAGTAGTGCCCTAGGCTATTATAGGGCTTTAAAGTGTGGTTGGTTAATTCCTAGCTTTGTAAGTCTTTGTAGAACTTGCCTGGGATTTTCCTGCTCACTAATTCTGCAGTTCTAGAAATTTGTGAGGTAAAAAAAAAACAACAAAAAAACCAACACAGTTTCTTTTTCTTACCCATTTGGTATTAGTGTAGAATTCCCCAAATACTCCAAGACCAGTTCTTCCAAATTCTTGGAGAATTTCAGCAAATACACACACACACACACACACACACACATATTCAGTACTCCATCTTGCAGTTGGTTAGAATTTAGTCCACTTTCATGTGTATCAAACTTATTTGTCTAGCAGTGCCTTCAGGTTTTGGTTTTAAAATTGGCTTTGAACTATATTGAATATTTGTTACTTGATGAATGCTCATTTCCTCTGAATCTGCAGGTGAAGCTTTAAAATTACCGTTTATTGATTAGTCAGGGGAGAAAAAGCAACTCCTAAAACCCGTTGGCTTGAAGGTTTTGTCATTTAGAAGAAGAAAGAAAAGGGCTGGGGGGATAAGTAATTTCTGTTCTTGCCTGGCACCTCTCCAGAACTTTGCTGACCTAAGGCGAGCAGGTAATGAAAGCAGTAGTAGTCTGGAGGTGACTCAGATGGAGGATGTTCTTTCAAAGGGCTGAAGGTCATTAACAGACAAAGTTAAATTTCTATCTCTTCCTTTGCATTACTCCAACATTTAAAAAATACGGTATCTCACAGAAGTATTATGACACCCTCAAAAGACATAAAAATGAAAGAATAGCCCATAAAATCCTGCTATCCAGCAGATTTTAACTTTTCAGTGGTTCTTAATCTGTATGCACACACAGGTTAACACTATTATTATATAGCTTCCATTTTGTCTTGGCCTTTTTTTTTTTTTTTTTTTTTTTTTTTTTTTTTTTTTTTTTTTTTTTTTTTTTTTTTACTTTTTGTTTAACATATCATGGTTTTCATATGTGATCATTTCATTTTATGTCTCTTGCTAAATATTGGCAAATTGCTTTCCAAATCAGGGCAATTCATTTACCCATCTGAACCTTTTACTCATCTGTGGTATGGGGGTTGAGGGTGTAACACAAATTCCATGTAATAATTGTTGTAAGAATTACATGAGATTATCCATGGAAAATGGTTTAGGCAAGAACCTGGTACATAGTTGGAGCCCAGTAATCCATGGCAGCCCGTGTTATTAAAGGTCCTGGTTAACTGGCAAAGCTGGGCCCAGCAGGGGTGAACCTTTTGAACTTGACTTGAGAGCCTCAATCCCATCGCCACCCCGAAAACCTGTTCTGGGTGTGGTTTCCTTCAGCAGGTTAGAAGAGTGTTGTTTAGTGTGCCTGAAAATGCACCCAACCGAGACGTCCCCTTTCTATGTTCTCTAGAAAGAGCACAAGGTTGCCAGCAGCCACTTGGGTCTGGTCACTTTCAATGTAGGCAGAAGGTCCCTATGGCGTTGCCTTTCCCAATTTTATACAAAGCTTCTGGCACAGTCACTGCTGAAGCCACAGCCTCCAGCACTTCTGTCAGAGAGGACGACTGTAGCCAAACTAATATTAACTGCCCTCCCTGGGTGTGTTGAATGCCTCTACTGTTTGCTTTTGAAAGGCCTTTTTTAGCCTTTCTCCCCCCACCCTCGTTTTCAAGAGGCACAGGACCTTTAAGTAGCAAATACAGTAATCACAGTCGCATGGAGACACAGGCTGGCCTGTACTTGTTTTCACAAAGACCTTGAGAAAGATCTGGCCTTAAAGTCCCTTTTTAATGCTGAAATAATGCAAGTGTAAAGTTAGAGAGTCACTGAGGCACGCTTTATTCGTGAAGAATGTGAGCAAAGCGTAAATAAAAAGTCTGGAGGTCCTGTTCTTCTCTGGTGGCAAAGAAATTACATCGACTGCGTCGTCATTATTTGGGTGAACTGTGTTTTTCCCCTGCTAACAGTGCAATTGGGATGGAATTTTGGAGAGTGTAGCTATCATTTTAAGTACGCCAGGTTTTACCTGAAACTCTTGTACAAGCCATGAACATTATTCTGAGGGCATGTATGTGCAAATGGTTACACCCAAGATGATAGAACACCAAACAGACCCTTGGCCTTGGCATTTTTGAATTAGGTTTGGTTTTATTATTTTTTTTTATGTGAGGTAAACTCTGAAGGTCTACATCAAAGCATTCGGAGTTTTTGAAAGTCTGTCTAACCTGTTGGAACTGTTAAATGCCAGAGAGTTGCTGCAGATTGCTTGCTTGAATGTATACTAGTTGAGAGGAGAATACGAGTCTAGTGCAAAGTGTGTTTCTGGTGCTTGGAAACAGTGCCCTGATTTCTGTTGAGGGAGACGTTGATTCCTGCATAGGTTTAAAATTCATTCTTGCAGTGGTAGAGGAAGATTATGCATTATCTGCAAACAACTGCCAAACAGATGAAATCCCAGCTGCACAGAGTCTGTGGTAGAGGGTGGGTGGGGGTGGTGAGGGGAGCTCCGGAAGGAACGTGATTCAGAATGGGGTGGTGGTGGTGGTGTGTGAGGAGGGCCCTCGGAGGGTGTGTTCATTGTTATCGCCCATTTCTGAAATGCGCAAAGGTGGTGGAAAGCACATGGGTTGTGGATTCAGATAAGCCAACGTTTGAATCCTGGCTCCACCAATACTTCACTGAGCCTCATTTTCTCCATCTGCTAAAAACTGGGAAGAATAAATGGCCCTTGGGATGGTCGTGAAAGATTAAATTAGGTATAGCACATTCATAGGTGACCCACTCATCCTGGTTTGCACAAGACTTCTCCGGTTTTAGCACCGAAAGCACCAGGAATCTCCCTCAGTCCCAGGCAAGCTGGCTGGTTGGTCACCCCATCACCCCATTTGAATGTGGAGATACCTATTACTGTGTTCCTGACCCGGGGAAAATTCGTGAACTGCCAGGAGGGCAGTGTTTGTATGTGTGTTCATCCTTGTGTTCCTTCCCAGTGCCTGGCATATAAATAAATGTTTAATGAATAAAAATGAGTGAATGAGTAAAATACTGTAAGCAGTAGTACAAATGTAGTAGTTTTAAAGCGAGTTAGCGAATCTTCCTGTTGCCTCTTCTCCCTGGAGAAAAGAGGTGACAGCACCAGCCATTTAATAAATAATGTGTTGAATGAAAGAATGAATCACTCATGATAATTATTTTATCTCTATAGATGTGACCAAACAGTAATTTCAGCAAGGGCTTAGGCTAGGCAATGACTCTCCAGCTCTACTTTTTTGATGAAATTAAATTTTGATATGACCCTCAGGGCATCCTGCACTCCCTCCTTCAAAGCTCTGGCTTAGGGGCTTCCCTCTTAGAGTCCCTGATATAACGCAGAGTACTGGGGAGTTTACCTAACTGGTGGAGAGGAGAGGGGAGCCCACAGTAGTCAATACTTGAAGAGCCAGAAAGAGTTCCTTAGAAATTTAGACATCAGGTTGTCTCTTCTGTGTCATTCCCCGCCCCCCCCCCCCACACACACCCCAGTGAGTGGGATGCGGCAAGAGTTGTTGGGCAAGGAAAAAGTTTGAGTTACTAGGTAAATATAGTTTAGTTACCAGGTAAAAATGTGCCCCATGAAACTGAAATCCATTCTTGTAGGTGTGGTAAGTATTCGCTCTTTATATTATTGTTTGACTATAAAAGGAACACGACTTTTCTAACTGAAAATGTATCTTTGCTCACAGTGATACAGCATGAGTAATGCTTTTTTGGAAGCCAGGCAGTTAAGTCATATTCTGAGCAAATAGAGGCAGGGCCTCAAAAATTTAGATACCAGGTTAATATGCAACCGTGGCCTTTGAAACTAAAGAAATATCTGCGAGAAAAAACAATTTTTGCCAGAAAACTTCTTCCCAGCCTTTGGCACCGCTCAATCCCCCCCTTTCCTCTGCAAATATATATGATTTCTTTTTCTTCAGCAAATATATGTGATTTCAATTTTGAGACAGGAGGTCATTTTTTCACTTAAAACACAAGGAAGCAATTTTTAAAAGTCATGCTCATTCAGCAGTGGGCTTGATGGGAGTTCTTGGCCACCGAACCACACACCGCAATCCTTATCAGGCTCGCGAGTTCAAATGGCTCTCTTCCTGGGAAGGGAGAGAGCTGGCTTTGAGGGAGGCACCAGAGCTGCCATCTGCTGGGCCGAAGTCCCAGATGAAACGTGAGTGGCCGGCCCGAAGCTGGCTGCCTTTGCTGGTTTGCCAGCAGTGTGTGGGGAGTCAGATGGGAAGGCGGGGCTCAGATCCCAGCCGAAACCCATCTCAGCCATTGTTGTCGTCAAACGATTCTGAAATGACCTTTCTTACCTCATTTTCCTGTGAGCTCATAGTTGTCTGCACACACAAATTATGTCATTGATCCTGGCTCCCTCTTTGATAAGGAACAGCTCTTCTGCTCAGTGTTTTTTGAGAGAGGAATGTGAAGAGCTGGTCACTCAGTGAGTCAGCCAGCAGTGATCTGGGGTCTTTTTTCCTTTGTTCCCTCTGCCTCAGAGGAATGCACAGAGTTAACTCATTTGCTAAGTTCCCTTGTTAAAATCAACCCCACAGAACTCCTATTGGACCAGGAGATCAGATCACTAAAATCATTGTTACTCTTGGCATGACTCCACCTCTGAATATTCTGCCTCATGGCGGGCTCTGTTCCCAGCTCTGGGTGAGGCACTGAGGCTACAGCGTGAAAATGTTATCTCTGTCCTTAAGCTCTCAATCAAGTATAGAGCCAGGAGAACAGGTGCAGTTTTTGTACTAGGATTTGAATAAGGAAAGGGGGGGGGTGCTTTACACACCTGCACAATGGAGCACACCTGCCCTCCCTGCTCTGCCGACACTGCTGCAAGAATGAGTGGGTGTGAACTATAGTGTGTGCGAACCCCTTATGAAAACACAAATTCATAATAAAATCAAAGATATTTTTGTGTGGGGAAACAAATGATGAGGCTGCCTTTGTTCTTGAGTTCCATTCACCTGGTCTTGTGTCTGCTGAAGGAAATAGACCTTTCCAGTAACAGTAGCCAACGTTTCTTGAACACTTATATACCAGCCCCTGCAATGTTTGCCATATGTGTTACCTTATTGCACACTCACAAGAACGCTGGAGATAGTAGGTACAGACTTTATCTCTGTTTACCGATGAGGAAACTGAGGTTTGGAGAGATGAAGTAACTTGCCCAGCGGCAAGTGGAGCTGGTATTCACAGCGCCCCCAGCATGAAGCCATTACTCCATAGGCCTCTTGAAGATAGTTATCTCCCTGGGAGGATTTAGGTGTGGCTGGGTGTGGAGGGGAGCAGTTGGACTGAGGTCTTCCAGCCGCAGCCTACACAGTTTCTTGAGGCTCCTCTGAAGCAACTTCCTCCGCCCTAGCGGCTCAGAAAGCATTCAGCTCTGAGTGGTGGCGTGTATGATGTGGTTTCCTTCGTCCTGCCTCTGGAGGTCAGCTCTTCTTGAGCAGGGTCAGAAAGTCCTTTGGCTGGTAATAAGGTGTGCTTGAATCACTCTGCTGCCCTGGGCTTACGATGGGTCGTGCTTGTGTCGGCCATATGGTAAGCTCGGTACTGTGAGGGCCGGATCAGTGCAGTCTGGTTTGGAATTGGAGGTCACACGCTTTCCACCACATTGCTCACCAATCTCCTGGTGCCTGTGATGTAAAAATTAAACCACAAGCTTTTTTCTCCTGTATTGTAAGTGACTTTGTAAAACAAGCTGGGCTTTCTAGATTGAACCAGGTATGAACAGGTGAGGTTAGGGGGTATCACATCTGCTTTGTGGATTGAGAAATCTGAGCATGAAAAAGGTGGAATGAGGTGGCTGGAGTCACTTAGCCAGCAAGGGGCAAAATGGGTGACTGCAAAATTCTGCAGCAAATGGAGGACATTTTCAACATTTCCTTGAACTTAAAGCATGCACACTTTCTAAATAGGTGGAGACTTATAGCAAGGCACAGTGTACATGTTGTCCTTTAGTTCATGAGAAGATTGTATTGATTTTAATTTTTGTGTTAAACCCTGGGTATTGAGTTTAATCATTCTCATTAGGGATTCTGCCAAATTCACAGGTGTTTAAAAGCACCACATTTAACTGAGCAACAAATTGAATGCACAGCTTAAAAACCAGTAGGCCCATCAACAGGTGTCTTAAACCTGTGTCTGATAACACTATTGGTATTGATGAATAAGTCCTTCCATTAAAAATTGTATGCAATCTAATTGATATTGAAAGAGCAAAACATTGGGGGGGGGGGCTAATTGGGTGATGTATCTACATATCTTGAAGGCCAGAACTGACACCCACGCATGGATATAGTGTTTGGAAACTGCAGTTGGGATATTTTGGGGGATATCATTTGAGACATGTTATAATCTAAATTCAGGTGATGTTGAGGCCTGGTGTAGTGTATTAGGATCCTTTTGAACATAGAGGCACGGATATAGACCCACTCCTAGTGACTGAGGGCTCTGGATTTTGTGCTGCTGGAGATGAAATTCCTGCAGCTAAATATCTGCTTTGATGCAGTGAGGTGGTGACTCAGTGGCGGCCAGACTGCGTGACGGCTTGGCTTCAAGCTATCAAGGATTGATTTGAATCTGTCCACAAACCTCTGAACCAAAAGGAGAGGGGAAAATGTGTTGACACACATTTGAAAAGCTGGGTCCCAACATGCCTCTGTCTAGCCAGTCATGAGAACCCTGTCTGTCTCCCTTTCTCCTGGATGAGACAGGAATTAACCTGTAGGATAAAAGAAACATGTTTGGGTGGGTGCTTAGGGTTGCTTTCGGAACTTGGTTTGGTTTAGGTTATGCCAGCAGAGTTAAAGGGAAAGGTGGATGGTGGGGCTGTGGCCAGGTCTGCCTCTTCTTTCTGCTGTTGTCTTGACGTAAAGCTAGAATATGGATGGGTGTATATAGGTTCGGGGAAATAGCTTCTGGCTCTAGATGCTTCAGTTTCTTTACTCTAGTTTGGCGAAGGGGCAGATTTTCTAGAACTTGTCCTCAAAATTCAACTGGTAAAAACCTAGATGCCAGTTTTTTATAATGTGGTCTGGCTGATATACACTGGCTGTTGGAATAGCATAGTGTGTGCCTCCTAATTAACCAAGAGTGAGTGCTATGTGTGACGGCACAATAACTTTTTTTTAAATTATATATTCCCCCCCTTTCTGCTTGTTCTTGCTGTGTTGATTTTTGCGTTCTTCTGTGTCTGCTTGTCTCCCTTCCGTTGCGGCGACCCTCCGAGTCAGCTCACAGAGCGGCGGCCTTGCCTGCTCGCGGGTGGCTTGTCCTGCCCACGGGGGCTTGCCCTGCCCGTGGCGGCTTTGCCCTGCCATGGCGGCTTGCCTTCTCAAGGCGGTCTGCCTGCTCAAGGAGGCCCCGGGAACCGAACCTGGGGCCTCCCACGTGGTAAACCGGCGCCCTACCAATTGAGCTACAGCCGGCCCCGGCACGATAACTTTTTAGAGAACTTTTATAGCTCTAGGATCTCTGAAGTAGACACAAATTCATCCACGTTCAGTGAATATGTACCAAGCAAATGGGTGTTATGATAAGCATATTAGCAGTGCTAAGCTCACTAGAAACAAAGAATGTAGTTTCAAAAGGAAATACTAGGTAGAAAGTGGCAAGGTTCTAAGACCCGTAGATAACATTCTTTGGTTGTAAGATGTGAGAGGGCTGCTTTGGAGGAGGTGACATTTTAGCTGCGACTGTGAGCAGGATTGGGTCATGAGATGGTGGGTGCTTGGGGGAGGGGATGGCATATTACCAGAGGAATATTTCCCATGAATTACCCATGAAATTATGGGGTATGTTGGGGGAATGGCTAGATGTCTCCCTGGAATATGGATTATATGTATTTCCTCCATTTTCCTCATTAATGCTTATTACTATTAGTTGGGATGTTGCTGGCCTCTTTGTTATCCCACATCCTGCTAATCTGGGTTCAGGTCCACGGAATCAGGTGTTCAGCTGGTGATGTTGGTGAAATGACCTTGGACAAGTGACTTGTGTCTGTGTCTCAGTACTCTCCCTGGTAAGGAAGGGTTGTAGATCATAGGTCATCTGATACAGGTCAATGCAGGAAGGGTACTGCCACACTGTGCTTACTTGAAGTTTCACTGACTGCTCTACCAAGGCCCTGCTGGGTCGATGCCCACTGCTAAAAAAACTGTAAGCATTTCTGACTTCTTTGAAGGCTCACAGAGTTAGTCCCATAGAAAAACTAGCAGGCTAGTATGGGGAGGGAAAGCAAAAGAAAAGGGATATAATGCCTCATGCAGAGAGAGAAGAAAAGTTGGACCCTGCCTAAACTCCAGCCCAGTAGCAGTGGTGGTCATAATATTAGTAGCTAAAACTTAGGGCTATTTACTCTGCAAGTACTCTTCCAAGTGTTTCACATGTATCAATTCATCTCCTCATAACACCCCTATGAGATAAGTAATAGTATGGTCAGCGCTTGGGAGGTGAGGAAGCAGAAAGTAGAGGAGATTACGTTACTTGCCCTAGGACACTTAGCTAAAAGTGGTAGAGCTGAGATTCCAGTGCAGGCAGTCTGGCTGTGAATTCTGAATTCTTAACCACTGTGTTGTTGAGCCTCTCAAGAGCATTTCCCACATGATGATTGAAGTCTGTGCTTTTGTAGATTTCAGGTTACCATTTTTGTTAGGATCTGGGCAGCTTTGATT
>PVKH010025805.1:0-13352 GCA_004027955.1 Chaetophractus vellerosus | reverse complement strand
ATAGGATTCAGTGCAAGTTGGAAAGGAACTACTAGTTTGGTGGATAAAATCATGATCAGTTACCAAATTTTGGAATAGATACAGATTATTTAGAAAGCCACAGAATTACATCTGTGCATTTAAAAAATATATTAGATACACTAAATGATCATGAGGCCATTGTTCTGATGTGGTCTTTGTAAAACTAATAGAGTTTAAAGAACTGCTAATAATAATAGCTAACACTTATTAAACACTAAGTACTAAACACGTCACATACATTATTTCCATTTAATCCTTACAACCATTCCATGAGGAAACAGTCTTCTGTTTGGAAAAAATTAGTCATATTTTTGCCATTCTATGCAGATATGATTCATGTAACTTTCTCTTTTGTAACTTCTGCTGTGTGAAAACAAAAGAACTCTAATGGAAACTGAAACCAATGGAATTACTCTCACTAGAAAAAATAGTATCATCTATAACAGTAGCAACTACTATTTATTAGCCAGGCACAGGGCTAATTGCTTTATACGTATTACCTTATAAATCACAATATCTATTATCTCTCACAATGTGTATGAAGCAGGTATAATTATATTACATGGTTTATGAGAGGGAAACTGAGGCTCTAAAGCATTATAGATATGAGTGGCAACATATCATATCATATGGCAACATGAGTGGCAGAGCCAAGCTTCTAATGCAGTTTTGTCTAATATCAAAGTCTGTTCTGGGCCCGGCTCGATAGCTCAGTGGATAAAGAGCTCGCTGGGAAACCACATGGGAGGCCCCGGGTTCGATTCCCGGGGACCTCTCCTAGCCGGCAGACCGCCTTGAGAATGGCAAGCCGCCATGGGCGGGCCGGAGCCGCAGTGGGCAGGGCAAAAAGCTGCCACGGACAGGCAAAAGCCGCCACGGGCAGGGCAGGTCGCCCACGAATGGAGCACGGCCCTGCTTACATCTTGATTTTGGATTTCTAAATTCAAGAACTATGGGAGAATAAATATATGTTGTTTTATGTCTCCAAATTTGTGATCATTTGTTGTGGCATCCCTACGAAAGAAGAATAATTGCTTAATGTGAAAGATTACAGAAAAAGAGGTTATAGGAAAAATAGCTCATCATGAATATTTTAAATAAAATACACTAAAATCAGAAGAATCTTCAAGGACCAAATTGAATGCTAAAAGGACTTTTTTCACCTATCAGCTAGAAACTCTCATCTCCAAATAGGGAAAATCAAATCTTACCTTACGTGGAAAGAAAGGTGACACCCTATGACTTATGTTGTAATAAGGAATGAATTATAGGTTGCAACCACCAGTGCAAAATTCTTCGGTTCTTATCACGATGAAGATAATTACTAGAATTCTATAGCATTTAAACAACTATGTGAAATATGTTTTCTCATTGATTCTGCTCAAAAACTCAGCAAGGCACATTGAAATACTATTTATATGAGTAACTCTCTATAAATAATTTGAATTGTTATACTGCCCTTTTATTTCAATAGAGTGAGAGCTTTCTTTATAAGGAAAACCTCTAATGCTATGTCTTTTCATAGCCTGGAGCTTTAAACATTTCAGTGGCAGAAACTATAGTAATAGCAGTTTACAAACGAAGTGGTTTGTAAATCTTAAACTGCAATTTTCTCCCAAAGAAAACAACAACAACTGAAAAAAATGCTCTCTGAGGAGAGATGAAACAGTAAAATCTTTTATTTGGTATTCAGATGTTGCTGGATATGTTTTCAACAAAACATCCTCCATTGAAATAGCACCTATATCTTTCCACCAAAATCATTTCTTCCATATTATCTGCCCACAATAAGAGTGAAGCTTAGTATCTCATGCTAGCCCAATTATTCAGATGCATTATTCATTTCCTCTCTACTTCTTTATTCCACAGTTTAAATGTTCCTTTTAAATAAAGTAAATAGTCGTAGCTACAATATATTTCTTGTTTATTAAACATCTCCCAAACAGCTAGTTCTGTTAATGATATACTGTTTATATTTAGTAGTGGTCAGACATGTTTTGGCACAGTTTTATTCTTTTTTCTTATAAGGCTTGATTTTTAAAAAAATTTCAACGGAATTATTGTATCATTTAACATATATTGAAAGCTAATTTTTACTTTGAAAGTAATAAAGAAGTACAGGTAGCCTTTGATTGCTCTCTTCAACTTCCTCTGATTTTTTTAGTGATTCAGTTAACTCATTATTAAATGAAAACATGGTCTTATTCCAGTTTGTCTGCTTCTAGAAGTTTAGTACCCCTGTCTCCAGCCTTGGTCATACTTCCCTCTTGTTCTCTGGAACCATTAGTAGTGCCACTCTAGGGATGCAGTCAGCAGCAGCAAAGAATTTAATTCAGAATCACATGTAGCTAAACAAAGCCAGCCAGTGAAGATAGAAGGAAAAGAGGGAAAGATAGTTTCTCTATAGGGTAGTAGATGGGATTTTTTTCCCCTTATATAGCCAGGAGGGAGCATAGTATAGTGGAAAGAGATTGGGCTTTAGGTTCATTCCAACATAATCCGAACTGCTGATTTGCCCACTTTACAGATAATTAGTTAACTTCTCTGACCTTCACATTTAATTGGTCGTAGAATGGAAGTAACAATGTTGCAAGGATTAAATAAAACAATGTATGTAAAACACATGCTTAGAACCTGAATGATAGTCACACAATAATTAATTTCAACTAAACCCCTGCACTCCCAGCATAATTTTCCTTTTTCCTTCTAGAAAAACAATCCCAACAGTATAACTGCAACATTATCTCAATGTAGTCATTTGGTTGTGTAAATTATACCGCATGTGGAATTTATAGAATGAATGAAATTTCAAAGGTGAAGGTCAATCACTTAATTTGGTAAATTTACTGGCTAGAGGCAAATGTGCAGTAGAATCAAATCTATTCAATCCTAGTCAGGTCTTCTTCTTCTTATATTTTCAAGTTATAAAAATGACTGATAAAATATTAAAAGCTGGCTATACTGATGGTTGCTCTCCATTATTATAAGACCAAGTACAGAATGGATGGGTGAAATGGAAATACTTTTGATTTATTGAATTTAGGGTTAAACTTTGCTTTGGGTACCTTTGAATCTGGTTGCATTCAAACCAAAGCTTGGAGACTTTGAGATGGAAGCAGTTACATTATCAAGGATCAAATAATTTTTTTAAAAATCCAGGGCAAACAAAAAGAGCTTTGTGGGGGGGAAGGCTGTAGCCCAATTGGTAGGTCGCCGGTTTATCACATAGGAGGCCCCAGTTCATGGGGCCTCCTCGAGCGGGCAGACCGCCTTGAGAAAGCAAGCTGCCACAGGCAGGGCAAGCCCCCATGGGCAGGGCAAGCCGCCACGAGCAGGCAGGCCACTGCGCGGTGAGCTGACTGGGCAGGTCGCCGCAGCGGGGGGAGACAAGCAGACACAGAAGAACGCAAAATGAATACAACAAGAACAAGCAGAAAGGGGGGATACATAATAAATAAATAAATAAAACTAAAAAAAAAATTTTAAAAAAGAGCTTTGTGAATTTTAAGCCGTATCAATGCCACACATAACTAAATATCCAAGGTGAATATATTAAAGCTTCCTGAAAACACATAGGTGAGGTTTTGAAGTATGAAGAGCATCTAAAAATGGGATCTATTTAATACCTATATTTTAACAGGCAATACCCAAAGAAACAAAGGGGCAGCTTCCAGAATCACTTTCTCAAAGGGTCATTTAATAGTCTGTTTCCAAACTGTTTATTTGAGAAGTTGGTCCAAATTTTCACAAGCAATACTTTCTGAATTCCATGAATCTGATGAAAGTATCCCTGAACAAATCTAATTTCTTTGCCACCTGCCACCCTCGAAAAAGGCTACAAATGATAAGAAAGACAAGAGCTATGACATTAGGGGCTATACTATTAGGTCATATTAATAGTATGTGATTGTTTATTATTCTATCCTGTTTCAACAATTCAAATTTAGGAAGTTTACCACAGAATATATTACTTTTATTTGAATAAGCAGGTCATTTGTAGTAATTCCTTTTAGCATCCAGATATCAGGAACATGGCCAGATCTCAAGAATAGCTATCATGACTATAAGGAATTGCTTTTATCATTCTATTCTGATATGTTAAAGTATTTTTTAAAAACTCTCTCTACTCTTCAAATCAGCATTTGTCTCAGACCAATGCCTGGTTCTATGACCAATTCTCCACATGCATAATATGCTAGAGGGCTTCCCTTGATTTGGGGGAATACACCAACTTTTGATGATATCTTCTAAATATCTGCTATTGTTAATGAGCTGAAGATTAAACAGGAATCCTATAAGCAGGTATAGCCCATATTCTGGTACAAAGTGTTCCATTTATTTGGGCCATATATTCAAATTAGCTTATACTTCCCATTAGCAGGGTCTCTGTTTCTGTGAGAGGAGCTAATTAAAGGGGCAAGGGCATGAAACCTGAGGCTGGAGTCAGGAGGTACTTGAGAGTCCCACACACAAAAAATCTCTGGACATGAGCTTTTCCCACCATGTTTCAATGGCTATTAATGTTCTCTATGCTATTAGTTGTTTCATGGAAACAATGTGAGAAACATTCTATATTATATCCTACTTTTAGGATATTCAAAATGCTTGCTGGAAAATCTAAAGTAAATAGATCCTGTTTTTTTAAAATTATATATATATTCTAAATGTATTTAGATTACATAAATGTTACATAAAAATATAGGGGATTCCCATATGCTCCACTTCCTATACCTCCCACATTTTCCCACATTAACAACATTTTTCATTACTGTGGTACATTTGTTACAATTGATGAAAACATTTTAGAGCATTGCCACTAAGCATGGATTATAGTTTACATTGTAGTTTACACTCCCGCACAATTTTGTAGGTTATGGCAAGATATGTAATGGCCTGTATCTGTCATTGCAATGTCATTCAGGAAAATTCCTAAGTCCCCAAAATGTCCCCATGTTTTACCTGTATTTCCCTTTTCCTGCCCTCAGAACCTCTAGTGGCTACTGCCTCCACATGAGTGATATCGTTTCTTCCATTGCTAGAATCACAATAAGGCTATAGTAGAATATCAGTAAGTCTACTTTAGTCCATAGTTCATTCCCCAATTTCTCTCGCTTGAAGTTATAGACTCTCTCGGTTCCTTGGGGTAGTCATTGTCTTTTGAAAAAAAAAACTATTTTAGCTCAGTTGAACCTCACTGGACACTAATTTTTCGTGGGTTATAGTTTGAAAAATGGAACCCTCAACTCTGATTATATCAGAAAGACCAGTGTTCTCAGTAGTTATTCTAAGAATTGTGAAGTTAGTCCCTTCAGCCTTTTTAAGATGGTCAGGTCCTTGACCCTTCCCCATGCTTCCTCACTGTGAAGGTACTAGAGCAGAGGCATTTCCTCCAGGTGAACAGGAGAACTTTCAGGAGCATTCATACACCTGGTACCTAGGGACATGGGTCTCAAGCAGCCTCTTCATCACAGCTGCCATACATTCAGGACTGAGGAGGGGCTTAGGCCACTTTTCTCAAGAACTCATCATTTAAAAATCCAGAAAATCCAGAGTTACATGAGATTATTTCAGACCTTTCCTTTTTATAATGGGTAACTGGTTGCCCTATATACTTTATTTATTACCATTTTTACTTTAGTCAGAGGCTATTAATAATAGGAGAAGAAATACAATAAATGGAGAAAAAGGGACAAAAAACATTAATGCTGCCTCTAAAAGATGGGATTCATGGAGAATCAGAATTCCTAGATTTCTCGAAGTGGGATCCATGATTATCTGCTGTAATATGTATTAGAAAAGTAGATAAATTTATGGGTGAGAACATAACCTAGTTTATGGTTGTGAGGAAGTCTTAAGGGTAGAGCCAAAAATCTGAGGTGGTCCTGATGTGATAGTTAGGATTCAGCACACCAATGGAGGGATACTGCAAGTGAACAATGGTGGTGCCAATGGGAAGCAAAAGAAGGACTGGAGCATGCCCAGCCACTCAGAGACACCCTGTGCGGTGTTATAACTATCAAATTTGTTTCATGTGCGGCTTTGGCTTCCATCTTAACTTTGGCTAAGCCTCTTGCCTCAACACTGAACTTTGGCCTAGTTAATAAGCAGCTTTTCAGCCCTGGGGCATAAAGTCCTCCAGAGCCCAAACCCTCGGCTTCAACCACCACCATGCTTACCACCCACACACCTCACACTAAACCCATGGCTGGTCCCAAATGATAAGCTCACCATCCCCACTGCCTTCAGACCCCCAATCCTTCACCTTTTTGTGCATGTTTACTTTAAACGAATCAATCCCTGGCATCTGCTGGAAATCTGCTAACTGCCACCCCTGGACCACAATAAAGACATGAGCACGTGGGTCTCTCTTGTTCTCCTTGTGTACCTCCCACCTGCTGCTGCTGCTACCTGAGCCAATAGCACTTCCCATCAATCCCTCATGGAACCCCTTTCTCAGGGACCTTTGAGTAACAAACAATTTTTTCTCATGATTTATGTATTTTATGTATTAAAAAGTATAAATGCAGAAAAGTCTAATAGAGTAACACTAGAGATGTGTGTACTTACGTATAGGTGGTAGCCTTCAGATCATGTTTAATACCTTATCTCTGCATTGCTAAACCTAATTAAATATCTTTCTTTTGTTTACCGGAATTTTTCTTTTTTTTCCCTGCAGTTCACATAAATTATTTTAAGGAAAAAATTATGTTTTAAAACAAGCTGGTATTTATTACTACACGACTACCAGAATGGCTAAAATGACATAGACGCACTATCAAATGCTGGCAAGGATATGCAGTAAAAGGAACTCTCATACTCTGCTGGTGGGGGTGTATGTTGGTAGAATTACTTTGGAAAACTGGCAGCATACACATATACTAACCCCAAATCTTGACATCTAGGTACCTATCTTATAGAAATGTTTATATATAGTCACCAAAAGACATGCACAAGCAGGGTGTGGATGTAGCTCAGTGGTTGAGTGCCTGCTTCCCAGGTAAGAGGTCCTGAGTTCAATCCCTGGTACTGACTATAAAAAAAAAAAAGGGTATGCACGAGCATGTTCACAGCAGCACTATTTGGATTACTTTCAAACTAGAAACAATCCAAATACCCACGTTTGGTAAAATAGAAAAAAAAAAAGGTTGCATTATATTTACCTACACAGCAATGAGAATGAACTATACTATCCTCAAAATAGTTAAATCTGCCAAACATACTACTGACCAAAAGACACTAGACACAAAAGACTACACATTGTACTCTTAAGAAGTAAAATTTAAAAAGAAAAACAGGAAAACAAATCTATAGTTTCAGAACTCAGGATAGTGGTTACCCTTGAGGAAGTAAGTCCTGGAAGCGGTTAAGAGGAGTCAACATGGATACAGGTAATATTTTATTTCTTTGTCTGGTTACATGGGTGTATGTACTTTTTGTAAAGTAATCAAGCTCTAGACCTACGATTGGGCACATTCCTCTATGGATGTTAGACTTCAACACAATTTGACCTCAGAAAGAGCTGACTTCGTACTGGGGACAGGGATCAGAGCTGTGGGCCTCCTGGCACCTACACTGAATGGGAGAGAGGTGCGTAGCTTACAAAGGTATTGCAGTGAACTGGCGAAGAGCGGTGTGTTTAGGGTGAAGCAGAACTAGATGGGAATCCCCACTTCGTTGCTACTAGCTATGTAAGCAACAGGAAGAGTGATAGGAAATAAATCCCAAAATATAGTCTGGGGGCAGATCATGAAAAACTCTGTAAAGTCAAGATAAGGATTTGGATTTTCATTCTCAGTGTGACAGGAAGTCATTTCTATTTACACCACAGTGCCAAAGCAATTTCACCTGAATAAAAGAATTGGAACTGTACTAAACTGTTTGAGAGGGACAACACCAAGAAAGTTTCAGAAAGCTTCATTTTGTGAAGTTGAAGCAAATCCTTATATTGAAGGAGGAAGAAAAAACTGAACTGAATTCTGAGGATAAATCTTACAATTGTAGAAGAAAAACCAAAGCAATGAAATGAGAGCAAGAAGATACAATCTTGAGACAAGTTTTTCCCATTACGTACAGCTTGCAGACCCAGCACCAGCTTTATTAGAAGCAGGTGAAATGTAATTTGGGCCAAGGGGAAACAACTTTCTCTTCATTTTAGCCTGAGACAAAAAAATAAAAAATAAAATAAATAAATAAATACAATACAATACAATAAAATACCATCACACTGCCCTAGCACAGCTAATATGGTTAAAAAGCCAAATGGAAATATTTTCTCCTCCATGTTGGCAACTACCCTAAATTCATTTAGCATTATTCCTTGACAAGAAATATATTTAGTGGAAATATAAGATTCTCACTTGGCCATACTCGAAAATAAATAGGGTTTTGGAGGGTGGATGTAGCTCAAGCACCTGATTTCCATGTATGAGGTCCTGGGTTCAATCCTCAGTACCTCCTAAATAAATAAATAAACAGGATTTTATAATGACAATTATTGAAAAGGAACACTTATATTGTATAATAAAATAAAACCTCCCCAAATCCAGTAGACAGTTTACCCAGAAAGGAAAACAGCTCTGAGGAAATAATGAGGTAACTAAGATTAACAACGGGGACGATAATTTAAAGTATACAATGAAAACTAAAATTTGACTCAGTTTCAAATTTTTACCATTATTTGACAATTATAAATACTAGAAAATGTTGAGAAATCACCACTAAACTGAGTGAGAAAGAATAAGATGGAGCAATAAATTTTGTCCTACCAGACCATATCTCTAAGCAGAATACCAGACTTTTTTTGACATTGTTATACCTCTAAACAAAAATATTCCCCAAGTGTTTAAATAAAGATAACATAAATAGCTCTAGGGTTTTTCCAGACAAATAAAATCAGAGCTGTGCTGGAATTACATCAAAGAGAATCTAATCATTAAGTTGGCTAGTGGGAATTTTTGAGATATGTACTAATAAAAAATGTAAAGATCTTGGATAAGACCCATTATGCACTACTTCTACACAATTATATCATAAGCAGGCAGCTTTTGTTCTGAGAGAATATAAAATTATTATGCAATATTGTATTGTAAATGATTATATAATAATATAAGACATAAGAATGATAAAAGATGTTAAGCCTGCTAGTCTCTCACTATTAAAAATTATATAATGTTAAACTGGCTTTTTAAAAATTGATCTAATTGCTTAGGGGCAAGACTGAACGATTTAATCCATCAGTGTTCACTATACATTCTCTGACTTTTTAAATCATATACAAAGAATGGAAAGTTGATAGTCAGGAGTCTTCATTTTCACATTAATTACCAGGTGCTTCCCTCAGTGCAATGAAAATGAAAACATTAATTTTTTTTGGTGTCATCACAGATAGAAATGAAAACCTGCTTTTACATTTCCAGTGCCATCATTTCACACATTAAAGCTAAATGACAAATGACACTCTGCTCTTTCTTCAATGAGCAAACATCTTAGGTAAACCTTAGAATGAGATGACTCAGACAGGTAATAAGTGTGATGTCCAAAAGAAAGTGGGGTTTTAGAGTCCGAATGTGGATTTGAAAATTGGCTTTACTAGTTATATGGATGAGAACCTCACTTTTCTCATCCATATAATATAGATAAAAAATATCTACCTCATAATATTCTCTGAACAATAAAACAGATAACAAAAATATAATGTGGTTGCCTATTAAATAGTAGATATTAAATAAATATTATTTTCCTTCTTTCTTTTGTGTGTGGAAAGGAAATTTATCCATTCATCACTGTCAGAATACCTGCCCTCCTAGGAAGACTTTTAGCAACTGGACAATAAAACTGCATGGTTTGAAGAAAGAAAATAACTCTTAGCCTTGTTTTTTGACAACAGTACATTGATCCATAAGACGAAAGATGGTCACCCCAGTACAGACAACAAACACAAAGTGAAAGTGTGTGCATATGTGTGTGTACACACACACACACAGGCACACAAATTTCAGAGTGTGGGGGGGAGATAGGGATAACTTCAATATCTTCAATTACTCCAGTAATTTCAGTGTTAAGAAAGAAAAAAATTGACACTTCAGTTGAGAAGTTTTCTCTCCTATGATATTATTTAAGGGCCAAAAATGATGCATATGAAAGTTCATCAGGACAAAGTGAAACATCCCTCACTGTCTTATCTCTCAGCCCTCCAAGGCATGAGCTTTATTATTTTTTTTTCATTGCAGTTACCCTCACTGAGCATTTGAAATAGTCTTGGAGAATTATTTACAACTGATTAAAAAAAAATAAATGTTTTTTTTCCCACCAAATCTGTCGTAGGCAACAATACCTCTGAATATCACATGAACATCCCCAGGGGGTGACGAAGTACAATGGCAGTAGCTTCACTCTCCACCCTGACACTATAATCACAATCAGGTGCTTTTCTATATATAGTTACCGTTTTTCTTCAGTCTTTATGTAAGAACAGGGTTTTTAACCTGGCAGCTGTGGGTAGCTTTAGGAGAGTCCATCACTTCCCTGAAATGTAGGCAGAATATTGTGTGAACCTACATCATTTTCTTGTGGAAATGGTTGATGTGTCTCCCCAGATTGTTGAAAAAGTTTTGCCTCTGTCCTTCAGTCATTCAACTGATGTTCATTACACTACTGTTGACTACTATGCACCGCGCAGAATTCTAAAAGATGAGAACAGGGCACTGAACAAGAAAGACAACATCCCTGCTCTCACGGAGCGCACATTCTTGATCCAGTAAAAGGTTAGGTACCCCTAATCTTATTAAGCTACTTTGTTATTGTTGTTCTCCTAGAATTCTAAAAAGGAATGAATAATTACACTGTTTGATTGGATTATAAATGGATATCTTCTGAGTTATTAAGCATTAGACATTTTACTTGTTATCATTAATAAAGTAATTATGGGAAATCATGTTACTACTATTAAAATTACATATATATTCATATATGAAATATATACACATAACTATATATACGTGCAGATATATTTATATTATATGAAAACTTGTCTGTTTAAATTATTCCATTGCTATGCATTTCACCCTCCTAAATAAAATGGAAGATTTTTATTATTTTAATACTCTATTAATGTCTTAGAGGTTAAACCAGCTTTGCTATGCAGAAAACTGGACTACATTTTTGTTCACCACAAAACTTAGTACAGTGACTTGCAGATAGTGTGTATTCAGTAAATCTTGGTACAAAGAATGAGATGTGGGATTGATGAATGAATAGCTGAATAAACATATGAGTAACTCCACATTTAGAAAGAAGTGTTTTAAAAGCTAAACTGCTTTTGTGCTTATTATTGCAAATTGTATGCAACTAGTAATCCAAGGATATCACTTCACCAAGGAAATTAACTGAAAACCATTTCTTACAGGCAGAGAAGCCCTGGCCATTTTGCTTTCAGCAACCAAGACGTCTATTATAGATCAGAGGGAAATAATGGACTAGATCTTCCATCATCTTTAGCCTTGTCTCTTACATAAATGGAAGCCATAAATCCTTTCTGGTATTGTATCACTCTCTCTACACTGTCCATTCCTTGAGCCAAGAGGACTTCATCTACCCTTTTCTTTTTTCTTTTTTTTGTTACATATTCCCCGCCCCCCCCCTTTCTGCTTGCTCTTGCCGTGTGTTCATTTTTCTGTGTTCTTCTTTGTCTGCTTCTTGTCTCCCCCCATTTTTGCAGTGACGCACCTTGTCGGCCCTCCGTGCAGGCGGCTTGCCCGGCTTGTGGGTGGCTCCATTCTGTTTCGCGGGCGGCTCAGCTCCGTGTTTTGCGGGCAGCACAGCTCTGAGTTTTGTGGGCTGCTTGGCTCCGTGATTCACGGGCGACTCGGCTCTGTGTTTCGCAGGTGACTTGCCCTGCCCGTGGCGGCTCCGCCCTGCCCTGCCTGTGGCGGCTCCGCCTTGCCCGTGGCAGCTTTTTGCCTTGCCCATGGTGGCTTTGCCCCGCCCATGGCAGCTTGCCTTTCTCAAGGCCGTCTGCCTGCTCGGAGAGGTCCCTGGGAACTGAACCCGGGGCTTCCCATGTGGTGTACCGGCGCCCTATCCACTGGGCTATACAGCTGGCCTCTACCCTTTTCTAACAGTGTTACATTTGCAGAGCTACTCACAGAGTCACATAGGGCAAAAGTCAGATTTTAGCCCAGGCATCCTCTGACCTACAAATTAAAATACACCATAAAATTTTTAAGAAATAAAATAATAATGCAGTAAGAATTGTTGTAATCATGTCCAAATCAATATAATTTGTTGACTTTCCTTGGTTGTGTTAATTTGCTAGGTGATTTTAGGTGATCAGATAGTAGAGGCTAATAACTGACCTATGGAGATGTTACTGAAAGTTTCCAGAATTCTTTTTTATTGTTGTTGCTGTTCATGTAATAATTGTACCAGCCCAAAGGAATGGAAGAAATAGAAATAAAGTATTATCAAGCTAGTGAGTTAGTGCCAAAAGGAATTCCTACAGCCAAATATGAGGAGGCCACTCTTAAAGTAAAAAGTGTTCATTACTCACTTGCACCCATACAAAGAATACCATCTGCTACTTCATGGTGTCACTTTTCTCTTTGCAAAAAGAAGCCTTTGGGGATGATAGACCTGATGTTCTGGTCTAATTATAAGTTAGATAATTATATCTTGCTTAGCTACATTTCCAAAGTAGTTTTATTTGAATTTCCTGCCTAACCTCGCACCTTAGTTTTATTTTCTACTCTCACTCTTGCCAAGAGTTGCACTGCACTGTTAATCAGCCTCTTGATTTGGGAGCAGATAAAGAAATTGTGCCATTCCATCAGTGGACTAAATGACTTCTGGAAACACTGGGACTTTATTCTTTTTTTCTTTTTTTGTAAGAGATCATTTTTTAAAGTATTTTGTGCAGCTACATCATTCCTTGCCAGCACACATAAAAGTCTTAAAGGTGATTCCCCCCTATTTTTTCTTCTACTCTTTTGCCTTCTTTCTCTCTCCTTTTACTTTTTTCTCTCCCTTCTCTCATCTCTCTTTTTTTCTTCTCTCTTCTTTTCTCTTTCATTCCCCCATTTCTCTTGCTCTTTCTTTATTAAAACAAAGTATTGAAGTATATCATTATACATGAACATACATAAACTGTAAGTGTTCAGTAAACATCCTGAGCTTACAAAACAAACATGCATAACATCATGCAGGACTCCCACACATCACCCCCCCCCCACAAACACCCTGCATTGTTGTGATAAGTATTACTACTAATATAGTCCATATCTTCCTACGCTATACATTTTTTAAGGATTTATTTATTTATATATTTCTTTACTTTT
>PVKH010025804.1:0-13344 GCA_004027955.1 Chaetophractus vellerosus | reverse complement strand
CAAAGATGAATGCAAACTGTGATGAAAGAATATTGCACATATATATAATGATATCCCTGAAGAGGGTAGAGATAAAACCCTGCATGTATGTATGTAACATGGGAGTACAGTATGGAAGATAAAAAAGAGTAACTTCAGAGTAGAAAAAATTGACAGTTTGTAAGTCAGGTGAGTGAGATTAATGTCAACAGTGGTAATTCATATTGATGGTATTCACTGTTAATATGATGTAATGAGAATGACAATGGTTTTAGTCTGCTAGGCTACCAAAATTCAGTATACTAGAAATGGGTTGGCTTTCATAATGGGGCTTTATTAATTTCAAAACACAGTTTTGATTCTGTGTGCATGTCCAAATCTAGGATTCATTAGGCGATTCTTTTCCCCCCCAAAAGTGGCTGCTAGTGATTCTGGCTTCCTGTCTGATATGGCAAGACATTTGGTGGCATCTGCTGATCTCTCCTTTCTCTTCTGGATCTCACAGCTTTCAGCTTCTGGATTCCTCTGGCTTTCTCTCTGCTTTTCTGTGTTCCTTTCCATATTAACCCCATTTATAAAGGACTCCAGTAAGAGGATTAAGACCCACCCTGGGCAACACCATACCAAAGTAATCTAATCAAAAAGCCCTTAGCTGAATGAAGTAACTTAATCAAACAGTCCCACCCACAATAGGTTCACACTCACAAGAATGGACCAGCCTTAACAACATAAATTTCTGGGGCACATACAGTCTTAAACTATCACAAGGCTTTCCTATAAGTCTTTCTCCCTGAACTATAAATCAAATCTAATCATATTACACAAATTCCAATTGTGGGATATTCTACAAAAGGCCTAACAAGTATTCCTCAAAACTGTTAAGGTTATTGAAAATAAGGAAAGCCTGAGAAACTGTCACAGCCCAAAGGAGCCTAAGTAGATGTGGTGACTAAATGGAATGTGGTATTCTAGATGAGACACTGGAACAGAAAAACAGGAGTTAGGTAAAAACTAAGGAAATTGGAATGATGCATGGGTTTTGTTAATAATACTGTATTGATAGTCATTATCTGCAACAAATGCGCTATGCTAATATAAGTTGTTAATAATAGTGAAAATTAGGTATAGGGAAATGTGAATCTCTGCCATCTTTGGAATTTTTCTGTAAATCCAAAACTCTTTTAATATTGGGGGAAAAATTGTTATATAAAACCAAACAAATACAGGAGAAGAAGTTATGGATTAAAATCAGAAATGGTCTTTGAGTTTTCATAATTTGGTTATTTGCTGCACTTAGAGAATGATTAGAAAAATAATAATATGAAATAAGAGAATTCTGCTGTGGCTTCTCTCATACTATCTAAATATGTGACTTGGGTTATTGGTAGAAAAGATACAAAAGAAATCTGGGTTCTTTTCTTTTCATGTCATATAATAATAATTTAACTTTTATTTCTTTTAGAGAAATAGATAATATAACAAAAGTATAAAGGAAATATGACCCACAGCGAGGAAAATAATCAGTCAGTTGAAAGAGACCGAGAAATAAAATATATGGTAAAAATTAGTAAACAAAGACATTTAAAAAGTTATTATAAGTATAACTCATATGTTCAAGAAGATTGAGACTTTTAAAAGTAGAAACAAGGAAGATATCAAAAACATGCAAATTAAACTCTAAGAGATGAAATTGACAATGCCAGAAAAGTGAATAACACTGAATGGAAATAAGAGATTAGTCACTATTGAAGAAAGGATTAGATAACTTAAAGAAGGCATAGCAATAGAAACTTTTTGAAATGAAATGGAGACAAAATATGGAAAAAATAGAAAAGTATTGGTCAATGAGGGAAATTTCAAACAGATTAACATATGTATAATTGGTTCTCTAATGTGGAGGCATATTTGAAGAAATAGTGGTCAAAGTTTCAAAACTAAGGAGAACTATAAACCTACAAATCAAAGACACTAAATATACCTGGAGCTCAAGAAATAAAGAGAAAAACAGACAAAAATCTATCCTAATAAAATGGCTAAATAATCAGAGATAAAGAGGAAAGAGTAAATGTAGCAAGAGTAAAACAAAAACTTACTCTATAGAAAAGAACAAATATAAGAATGAAGATAACATTCTCATTTAATTAAAAATAAGCATACTATTTTTCATATTTTTAAAGATCTTTAAAAATAATTGGCTGCCAAGAGCAAAAATAAGATCAATTTTTTTAAGGTTTACAACATATATAGAAATAAAATACAAGACAACATTAGAACAAAGAATAGTGACAGATAGAAATATGTAATGCATACATATAAACTAGAGGATGTTTATTGACTTTAACGTGATAAACCCTAAAAAAACTACTTAAAGCAAAACATAAAATCAAAGAATTATGGCTAATAAGCCAAGAAGAAATTAAAATTAGATCACAAAAATAATGTAAAAGAAGATAGAAAAGAATAAAAAAGGAACAATTTTTTGGTGTAAATTGAAAAACAAACAAAGATTGTGGGGAGATGGCATACATGCACTGTTTTGCTCTCACAAAAACAGTGGAGAAAGAGCCAAAAGCTGCCCTAGGGACCTGCATTGGGGGTCAGTAGATGATGACAGTGTTACACAACTCCCAGGGGGATGAGGGACAGAAAGATGACGAAGTAGAAACTACAAATATAAGTTACCAAGCCTTTGTGGCAGCTGAAAAGGGATCCCCTCCCCCACCCCAAGATATTAAGCTAGGGTAAAACACCTGGCTCACTGCAGCTGAATGAAAGAAGAGCAGATATCTTCATTACTGTCAGCTGTTTCAAGGGAAAAGGGAAGGGAGGTCCAGGTGTTTTCTTCAGTGAATTCGGCCAGAAGAGCCCACTTTGAATCTCCAATCTGGAGAGTCCACCAGGAACACAGGAGGCCAACAGTGGCCCATCTGGTAACTGCAAGGACAAACACAGTTCACACTCTCTGTATCCAACACCTGGGAGAAAGTCTGTGCTCCACTTGTGAGTCCCTGGCCCAATTTTGAAAACTTAAGCTGTATAATTTTAAAGCCTGAGAATAAGTTGAACCAAATATTAAGAGCTGTGGGGAAAAAAAAAATAGGCAAGTCAGAAAAATTAGCCATGAGAGTAAATTCCCCAACATATTCAGATGACTAGACTTCAGAAAAAAATGACAAGCCATATTAAGAAAAAGGAAGAGATGGCCCAGCCAAAAGAATAAACCAAATATCCTGAAGAGGTACAGGATTTAATACAATTAGTCAGTGGTAATCACAAAACTCTTCTAAAATACTTCAAAGAATTGAAAGAAAATATGACTAAAGAAATAAAGGATATCAAGAAGACCCTGGGACTGCATAAAGAACAATTTGAAAGCCTGTAAAGAAAAGTAACAGACCTTATGGGAATGAAAGATATGATGGATGAGATTAAAAATACATTAGAGGCGCATAAGAGCAGATTTTAATTATTTGAAAACAGAATATCTGAAGTGGAAAAGACAGGAGAACAGAAAGAGAAAAGAATGGAAAAATGGAACGGAGCCTCAGGGAATTAACTGACAACACAAAACACAAAACATTCGTATTATTGGTGCCCTAGAAGGAGAAGAGAATGGAAAAGGGGCAGAAAGAGTATTTGAGGAAATAATGACCAAAAACGTCCTAACCCTTATGAAGGACATAAATATCAATATCCAGGAAAGACAATGCACCCCAAACAGAATAAATCCAAAAAGACCTACCCTGAGACACCTACTATTCAGAATAGCTAATATCAGAGGTAGAGAGATGATTCTAAAAGCAGCAAGAGAAAAGGAAAGCATCACATACAAGGGAAACTCGGTAAGACTAAGTGCCAGCCTCTCATCAGAAACCATGGAGGAGAGGGGAAAGTGGTATGATGTATTTAAGGTACTGAAAGAGAAAAACCGCCAGCCAAGAATTTTGTATTATGCAATGCTGTCCTTCAAAAATGAGGATGAGTTCAAAGTCTTCACAAACAAACCAAAACTAATAAAATATGTTACCAAAATACCAGTTTTGCAAGAAATACTAAAGGTGGTGCTGCAGCCTGAAAGGTGAAAAAAGGTGAAGATTTGGAGAAGAGTTTAGAAATGAATATTATCAGAAAGGGTAAACTAAAGGATAAGAAGACAGGCAGCAGAGCAATATGACAACAGAGAGCTGAAGGACAAAATGGATGAAGTAAATAATGCCTTTATAGTAATAACACTGAGTGTTAATGGATTGAATTCCCTAATCAAAAGACATAGACTGATAGAATGGATAAAAAAATATGAGGTGTCTATATGTTGTCTACAAGAGACCCAGCTCAGATGTAAGGACACAAGCAAGTTAAAAGTGAAAGTTTGGAAAAGGTATTCCATGCAAATAGTAGCCAAAAAAGGGCTGGAGTAGACCAGATAAATGAACATAACAACATTATAGTACATATACAATAATTACTCAGTGTAACTGGTAAATTGTTCCTGTGATCAGTATTCTGAAATTTTTTTCATCCAAAATAAACACTTTCTTTTAATTGAGAAGGGCTGGAGAAGAGATACATTTTTGGAAACTTCATTTTTCTTTAACCCTTTCTTATTCATACTCTTTAATTAAAATAATATATCTGGATTAATAATGATTCAGCATGACTACTGTTGAACAAGATTTTGAGTTTTTCTGCCTCATAAAATTATGAGTTGGCAAATTGTTATCTGCTGTAATTCATTCCAAAAATATGTGAAGAATTCCCAAATAGGAATTTGATTATCTAGAAAGAATTATGGCCTAATGGAAATTAAATAACTAAACCAATAAGTTATTTCAGTTTTAGAGATTATGTACAGTAGTTAGAGCTGTAATATAAAAATTAGAATTGGGCTATAATTAATTTCTATTATATTTGAATTATTATTTATATTTATAAATGTTTGTTGCTATGCTATCTATATTTTATAATTGATTGTATTATATCTAACCTGGCCTTGTACTCTTGTTTATAATTTGTAATTTCTTCCAATCTATTTTTCTATTTATTTTACGATTTTATAATAAAGGACTTTTAAACAGTTTAAAAAAAGCCTTTGATTATACTTTTTGGCTAGATCATATGGTATGTGAATATATCTCAATAAAACTGCTTAACAAACAAATAAATAATTGTGCAAGAATGACCAGAAATAGCAGCTATGTATAGCAGGGGAAACAGATTGAGAGGTGAGGAATTTTTTGCTTGTTGTTTTGTCTATTTTTTTAATTACTGTAATTATTGAATTAATGAAAATGCTTTAATAATGATTGAAGTGAACAACACATAACTATGTGATTATACCAAATGTTATTGATTATATACTTTGGATGAATTGTATGCTTTTTTAATAAGTATCAATCATTTCACACCTTCTATAATGGCCACTATTAACAAAACAGAAAACTACAAATGTTGGAGAGGATGTTGAAAGATAGGAACATTTATTTACTGCTGATGGAAATGTAAAATGGTAGAGCCACTGTAGAAATCCGTTTGGCGGTTCCAAAGGAAGTTAGAGATAGATCTTCCATGTGACCAGGCAGTATCACTACTAGATACACACCCAGAAGAATTGAGAGCAGTGACATGAACAGATATCTGCTTACCAATGTTCATGGTGACATTATTCACAATTTCCAAAAGATGGAAACAATCCAGGTGTACACCAACTAATGAATGGACAAACTGTAGTATATACACCCGGTGGAATATTATTCAACTGTAAGAAGAAATGAAGTCATGAAGCATATGACAATGTGGATGAACCTGGAGGCCATTATGTTGAGTAAAGTAAGCCAGGCACAAAAGGACGAATATTGTATGATTTTGCTCTTATGAACTAAATATAATGAGCAAATTCATGGAGTTTAGTGAGAATATAAGTCACCAGAGAAAAGAATGTGGTTAGAGAATGGAAAGCTCAGGTTTAATCTCTGCAGAATGGATAAAAAGTTGTTTGTAAATGTTTGTAAATGAATAGAAATGGTGAAAGCACTTCATAGGATTTGTAATTAGTAGCACTAACACATAGGTGTGATAGTGGTTTCTTTTTTGTGTTATTTATTTTTCTTAAGTAATGAAAATGCTCTAATATTGATCAAAGTGATGAATGCACAGCTCGGTGATTATACCAAATGCCCTTGATTATATACTTTAAGTAAATTGTATTGTTTATGATTTAAAAAGAATAACAGGGTAAGTTGGGGGAAAAATACACCAAATGTAAAATACAGACTATAGTTAATAGTAATACTTTGACAATGCTCTTTCTTAATTTGTTATAAATGTTTCATGACAATTAAAGGTATTTGTGTTGGGGTGATGTATGGGGGCCCTGTATGATGTTACACGTTTGTTTTGTAAGTTCACAACTTGTACTATTCACTTATTGTTTGTGTATGTTCAAGTGTGAATGATATACTTTAATAAGTTGTTTTTAATAATTCTATAGTCAGTTTCAAGGAAACACTGGATAATGGCTTTGTGAAATTGGTACAGTTTTTGGAGCAACTGTAAACAAATATCAAATTATTGATGGTTGTTGCTGCTTCACATAATAAGGAAGCCCATTCTTTCATGTTAAATACTAAGGGGATGGGGTGTGGGGAGAAGTGTATCTTTTCTTAAAATGAAAATAATTACTGCTATTTTAAAATTCTTGATCATTGAATGTGATGAGACCCTTTTAACATGATTTGAGAAGCTGTATAAGTATAGGCAGAGTTATTTTCCTGTTTACATTTTTTTGTTTGTTTTCAGAAAAAAATTGATAGATGTCTAATTACTGCTTACTTCATTGTTATATTGTGGTAAAATTTTTAAAACAACCATTGCATGTTTGCTTTTGCTATACTTCCCTTTGTGAACTGAGCACTTTTGGGGCCAGTGGATAAATGCAGCATTCATTCCCCTTTATTTGCCTTCCCGGAGCTGAAATGTATTTCACATCAGCCAGTCATGAGTTCAAACTGCTGCCTTTTATTAAACCCACAAAATTCTGATTCAGGTCAAAAGAAATGCATATGTTTCAAAACTGGGTTTCTGATATTTGTAAATGTTCTTTTTTAGATAAGAGAGTATAACCATTAAAGTCTTTAGTATTATATTGATTTCAAAAATAGAAGGCGGACAAAACCATAACCAGCACCTTATCTTACATTGGAAAAAATGGCAGAATCATCTGGAATGGTTGGGCGATGCAGCTGAAAAAGTACTTTGGAAAATATACAATAAAGATATATCTTCATGTCATATTAAAAGAAAAATCTTAATAGAAAAAAAAAGAAAGAAAAAAATATTTAAAGTCTAAAAATTCCCAAATAAGGACAAAAGCTCTCACTACATTTGGAATAAGACAATAAACCAGGGGTAATAAAACAGTGGGAAAAAATATAATGGTAAAGTTAAATCAAATGGAAATAATAAAAAAATACCAACAAGCTGGTATATTTAAAATTAATCTTATCAATATTCATTCTAAATATGCTCAAAATAAATATGCCAATTATAAGGCAGGCATTTTATCATTGGTTAAAAATAAGAAACTCAAATATTTTCTTCCAATAAGAAACCCCTTTAACTAAAAAGATACAGATAGATTAAAATAGAAATGATGGAAAATAAACACCATGCAAATTTTGATTTAAAATTGGTTTTTATCAGATGAAGTATATATTAGAGCAAAAAACATTGCAGGAGATAAGTTTATTTCAAAATATGTTTATTTCAATTATCAAGAGGATCTAACTATTTTAATGACTATTCACTTAATAACAGAAATTCAAAACACAGAATGGTAAATTGATAGAAATGCATGGAGAAAAAGATAAATTTACAATTTTAGTGTGAGATTTCAACTCCTCACTTTCAAAAATTAATACAAAAGAATACAGAAAATCAATAAGACTTTGACAATTATATCAGTGTGAACATTTTTGTTACAAGTGCACACATAATAGTTACTCATATAAACCATATACTATGTCACTAAACAAGTTTTAATGTAAATATGAAGAAAATCAAATTATATGACTATCTGGAATATCCACAACCATTTGTAATCTATCACATTTCCAAATATGGATTAATGAAAAGAATTAAAAGGGAAATTATATCATATTTGGAACTAAATGAAATTGAAAATGCAAAACATCAAACTTTGTGGGATGCTTTGTAAGAAGAAAAATTTATAACAAAAAATACAATATTAGGAGAAGGACGCCTTCAAAGCAGTGGCCTCATAGATCCACTTTAAAAAGCTTGAAAAAGAAAAGAAATAAACCCAAAGTAATTAGAGGAAAGGAGATAATAAGAGCAAAATAAAATGAAATAGTCACAAATTTGTAGTGGATAAGATCACTATTCTACAGAATCCTGATGAATGCTTCTGCAATTAATAACTTTGGTTCAGCAAGTTTGCCGAAGATAAAATCAGCAGACAGAAATTAACAGTATTTCAATATACTAGCAAAAAAAGAAATAAAATATTACAATTAAAACAGTACGAATTATAGTATACTTACAGTTACATTCATCAAATATGTGTATGAACTATACATGGAAAAAATACAAAATATTGCTAAAATATATTAAAGAAGACCTAAATAAATGAATAAATAGACCATGCTAATATGTAGGAAAAACTGATTGTGTTATGATAGCAAATGTCTTCAAATTGATCAGTAGTTTCAATGCAATCCCTAAAAAAATCCCAACAAGCATATTTGGCAGAAATTTTCAAGACAATTCTAAAATGTATTTGGAAATCCAAAAGAATTAATATATCCAAAATAACTTTGAAAAAGTGTAATTCACTTGGAAGATTAATACTATCTGCCTTTGAGACTTATATAGTTACCATAACTAAAGTAGTGTAGTATTGACTCCAAGATAGAAAAAATACATCATTAGGACAGAATAGAGAGCCCCAAATAAACCATATATATATATATGGCTAATAGATTTTTTACTAAAATATCAAGGTAAATTAATGTTGAAGTAGCATTTTCAAAATTTAGTAATGGACCAATTTGATATCCACATTCAAAGAAAATGAGCCTACACGTATAATGCATAACATGTACAACAATTAAGTTAGATCATAGACATACAGATAAACCTAATATTGTAAACCATCTAGAATAAGGCATAAGGAACAATCTTTATAATTTTGACTTAACAAAGGATTTCTGATTAAGTGATATCAAAGGTTTAATCCAAACAGGAAGAAAAAAAGATAAATTGGATTATAACAAAGCATGAGCTTTTGCTCATCTAAAGACTCCCTGAGGAAATTGAAAAGCCAACTCACTAACAAGGTGAAAATATATGCATGGTATAGTCTGATAAAGAACGTGTATTCAGAATATATAAAGAATATATACAATTAAATAACAAGATAAATTATCCAATTTAAATTTATTTCATGTGCAAAACTAAGAAAATCACAAGTTTTCTAAATATTTAACAGTGTCCATCTGAAATTTCTTGTAATATCCAAGTATATTTCAGTTCCTTTTCATAGAGGAAATACAAACACACAGCTTTGCTCTGATAAGAAACAGTCTCCAAATCATATTGGCTCACAAAAATGAAGGTTTTTAGATTGTATTATCATAGGGTGTTCCACTATAGCCAGATTCTAGACTGTGGCCCTGCTCCACTTGTTTTCTTATTCTGGCTAGTAGGTTGAAGAAGCATATCCTATATGTAACATATTATTCGTTTTGCTGAGGAGAAAAGAAAAGATCTGGTAGAAACTCATAATGCTTCTTTGTTTTTTTTTAACCACCATGCTTCTTAAAGCACCATTTCTATTGGCCAATGCATGTCATGTGGCCAAACTCAAAAAAAAAAAAAGGGTATCAGTGCTTCCTTCTCTTTTAGGGAATGGGCATGGAAAAATTGAAGAAAAAAATAAAATCATATTTTTAAGTAACTCAACACGTCATCGCTATCACCTTAACCTAACATTTTTACAGTTGTGAAGTAAACTATTCCCTAAGAGGCCATCATTAGAGTTATTTCATATTTATCTAGAGATAAATCATAGCATGAAAATATCACAATTTACCTAACTCCCACGTCCTTATGAAGTTTGCTTAGAAATCCTGTTCTAATAGATCTGAGACTATTGGTGCAGATGAAGGAAAAAATATATGCTTTCAAAGAGCAAGTTAAAGATTTCTACCATTGTTCATGAACTTACATCTGATTATCAGTACTCACCTTTACATTTTACATCAGTTTCTCCTGGCAGCCTTTCACTATTATACTGCTCATTTAAAATCTATCCACATAATCAACAGATTGTTGTCTTTCTCTAAGTGAATGTAAAAAACACGAAAACAAAAAACATTTGAAAACATGTAACACAAAGTTTAGCACAAAGTAGATGCAAGAGCAGTATAAATTTCTCTTATGGGTCTCCATTAAAAAGAGTTCACCAGTAAAAATAGTAAAAGAAAGAAGAGTAACACAAATAACTCATAAGCTCCAACAGTGAAGGTAGTATCTAACTCCTTATACCGTAAGAAGAATATACATATACGTGTTTTGTGATACGCCTCCTCTTACTATATGAAAACTCAATCTGTGTTCTGCTTGACTCAGGCATACCAGAAATAATGTTATTTGTTGCTATGCCAAATGAGGATGGAGGGTGAATACTCATATTATCTTAGAAGGAAAGTATTGAAAGTCAAGACTGGGAGTATAAGGAAACATCAGGAACTAAGATGTAGTTAGGTCAGTGTTTTGGGTTGAATTGCTTACCTGGAAAAGATATGGTAAAGTCCTACCCCATGACCCAGTTAATGTGACTTTATTTGGAAATAGGGTTTTTGAAGATGTGATTAATGAAGATGAACCTAAACCAGCTTAGGGTGGGCCCTAATTGGATTAGGGTGCCTTTATGAGAAGAGGAAATTTGAACACACACACTAACACTGGGGGAGAATTCCATGTGCCTCTCTTCTACAATGTAAAGTGGAGTGTGCAGAGCTGCCACCCACTAACCCTGTCCCAAGCAATTTGACTCCCTTGGAGACCAACCATGACGGGATTTATTCCTCTGCTCATTTGGGCCTTTTGGCTGTGTAAGTAATAAAGTGGTCATTCACTGGAAATTTATGCTGTGCCTGAGCCTGTGTTCCCATAATGATATAGCAACTCTCTCCACAGTAATTCATTTATATCTGAGAGGGTGGAAACTCTTAGACACTTCCAATTCTCTCCTTCTAAGGGGTAAGGAGCTCTAGAAATCAGAGGATAAGCCTATGTAGAAGACAGCAGGTGCTAGTCATTAGAAGCAAAGCACATGGAACTTGTAAGTGGGATCTTAGTGGAAATGGATGGACAATGACAGTGTCTGTTCAAGGTACCCTAAAAGGGATGGGGAAGAAGACTGAAAATAAAACTTTGCTTATAATTTAGTAACATTATAATAGTTACTAAAAGTCACACTTCCCTTTGGAATAATGGGGAAATTATTGTAGATTTCATATGGAAGACAGTTTGTTTATTACTTTTGAATTGTAAAACATGATTTGTATGCATTTTTAGACACTGAATCTATTTTCCAACTTTTCATAAAAATAACTTTTCAGTTATTCAAATATTACATCTAATTCCAAACACCTTTTAGCATAAATAAAAATATAATTGCTTGAGGGTCTCTGTTCATGCTTTTCATGGATAAGATTTTGGAAACCTAACTATACCTCCCTGTAAATTATGGATACTATGGGATTAGTAGTCTGAACATAAAGGAATGTTATCCAGGGAGATTTAGGGCCAAATGTTCCAGGTTCGGTCAGATGGAATACCTAGGATTCTCAAGCGCCTCTGTGTGTGTGTGTGTGTGTGCAAATGTGTAATAAAATAAAGCCTTAAGAACATGGAGCCTGTGCTATCTAGAGAGTAGTTATGAACCATTGTGTGGGTAAGATGAAAGGAAGACCTTGGGTCATGGTAACTGAGTAACTGTGCAGAAAGAGATATATCCCTTAAGAAGCTTCAGTAGCAAATGAGCTAAAATTTCATCTTATTATCTGATTTATCAGGTATTGGCTAGGTTAGCACCCATAGAGATTTCAAATGTTGTACCCCATGCGACGGATCTGACAAAATATTCCTATAAATAATAGTAATTAAATAGGATTAAATAATAATCTAAATAATGCTAATTGATTAATTTTAAATATATGATATGATGCCTAATGTGCATGGTGGTGACATTATGCTAAAAGCATAATGCCCCTTGGATGAGCTGTGTCAGAAGTGTCACCATGTTCTAGGACATTTTAATTTTTGGAACTATTCTGGCAAAATGAATAGGAACAGAACCAGCAGCTGAGCTTAAAAATTATTTCCAGTAAGGGAATTTGCCTTCAGGGAACCAGAAGTCTGTAATGCAGAAGTAATGCAGACTTGTCTGCATTACTCTGTTTATTCATCCTTTGTTCTAAGTGAAATTAGACAATTAACAAATCAGTGATAATAGGTTTGAAGAAAAACAAAGATGGTTAGGAGCAAAGTTGCAAGGCTATTTTATATAGGGTGGTCATAAAATGAAATGTCTGGGTGAGCAGATGTGGCTCAGTTGTTGAGTGCCCACCTCCTACATGGGGGGTCTGGGGTTCAATCCCCAGCACCTGGTACCTGAAAAAAAAAGTGTCTGTGGAGGTAAAGTTTAATAACAGACCACAATAAAGTGAAGAAGCAAATAATGTAACTATCTGAGAGTTCCTGGCAGAGGGAATAATGAGTGCAAAGATTCTGAAATAGCAGTATGCTTGCTTTGTTTGAGGATGAGAAAGGAGACCAACATACTTAGAACAGAGAATGAAAGAGCTAGAGTGGTATGCAAGAAATCAGAGAGGTAGAGAACAGATATATTTGAATTTTACAGGGAATGGTAAGTATTTTCTATTCTATTCTGTGTGAAATAGAAGCTGTTGGAGCAGAGACATGATCTGATGCATGTTTTAAAAAGTATTACTAGTAGTGGTGTGGAGAATAGACAGAAGAAATTGAGTGTTGATTCCATCTAACTTTTTCACGTTTATTAAAAGTTTCTCTCCTAACAGAAATTTTTTTGAACTGAGACATATTCAACACAATGAGTTTCTTACTCATCAACTCTTTTTCACTTTCTCTTGTTAGCAAACTACAAATTCAAGCAACAGAATGTTTGGATTGTCAAGGGAACATTTAAGTTTAATTCTAAGAAAGTTAAAAAAATCTACCTAGTTTTTAGTTTCAGAAATGATTTCATCATTTCAAAACTTTGTATAGTGTCTCAATTGATTTCAACTGGTTTTTATTTTT
>PVKH010025803.1:0-13346 GCA_004027955.1 Chaetophractus vellerosus | reverse complement strand
AGAAATTAGGAAAAGGGAAGCAGATGTGGCTCAAGCAACTGAGCTCCTGCCTACCACATGGGAGGTCCCAGGTTCAGCTCCCAGTGCCTCCTAAAGAAGATGAGCAAGATAGCGAGCTGACACAATGGGCAGGCGCAGCGAGCTGACACAAGATGATGCAATGAGAGACACGAGGAAAACATAATGAAAGACAACAGCAAAGCAGGGAACTGAGGTGGCTCAAGTGATCAGGCACCTCCCTCCCTCATCGGAGGTCCTGGGTTTAGTTCCCAGAGCCTCCTAAAGAAACAAGGAAGAAAAGAGACAGAGCAAGTGCAAAACAATGAGGGGGTGGGGAGGAATAAACAAATTAATGAAATAAAATCTTTAAAAAAAAAAAAAAGTAACAGGGTAGAAGAAAATACTTGAAAAATACTTATATGGCAAATGGCTTGTATCCAGAATATATAAACAACTCTTGCAATTTGATAAAAAGACAAACAACCCAATAAAAACAATATGCCAAAGAACTGAACACTTTCCCCAAAAAGACATATGGATAGGAAATAAGCACATAAAAAGACACTCAACACCACTAGTCATCAGGGAAATGTAAATTAAAACCACAAATAAGATACCACTACACACTTACTAAAATGTGTAAAATTTTAAAAAGAGTGACCAGACCAAGAATTGACAAGTATGTGGAACAAAGTAACTTTTTCAGACACATATAGTAGGAATGGAAAATAGTGCAGCTTCTTCGGGAAACAGTTTGTCAGTGTCCTATGAAGGTAAATATAAAATTACGATATGACCCAACAATTCCACTCCTAGATATTTACCCAAGATAAATGAAAACACATGGTCCATACAAAGACCTGTATGCTAATATCCACAATACATTATTTTTAATAAACAAAAAATGGAATAAAGCAATGTTACATGCTACAAAATGGATCTCATAAACATACTACGTGAAAGAGGCCAAACAGAAAAGATTTTTTATGGTTCTATATATACGAAATTCTAGAAAAGCAAAACTATTAATGAGAGAAAACAGATTAGTGGTTGCTTGGGGCCAGAGGTCAGGGACTGACTGCAAAGGGACAAGAGGGAACTTACTGAGATGACAGAAATGCAGGTTATTTTAGGATTTAGGATAAAAATCAGACTAGTGTCACACACTTGATGAGGATAATAAAGAAGATGGGTTTAGGGCTCCATTAACCACTAAAAGAATATTTTATCTGAGAACAGAAAGAAAAGTAACTGGATGGAGAAAGTCAAAGGAAAAGGTCCAGAATTAAGTATCATTAAAGTGATGAATGGGGAAGCGGATGTGGCTCAAGCGACAGGGCTTCCACCTACTACATGGGAGGTCCCAGGTTAGCTTTCCAGTGCCTCCTGGAGAAGGCGAGCTGATGCAGTGGGCAGGTGTGGTGAACTGACGCAAGAAGATGATGCAACAAAAGAGACACAAAGAGGAAAGACAATGAGAGAGACAACAAACTAGGGAGCTGAGGTGGCTCAGGTAATTGAGTTCCTCTCTTCCACATGGGAGGTCCCGGGTTCAGTTCCCAGTGCCTCCTAAAGAGAAGATAAGCAGACACAGAGAACACACAGCAAATGGACACAAGGAGCAGAGAGCGACCACAAAAAATGGAGGGGGGGGTGGGGATAAATAAATAAAATAAATCTTAAAAAAAAAAGTGATCAATGTTTGATCTCTATGGCACATTTAAATTTTTCTGAAGAATTAAAATATATAAATGTTTTAAGATAACAAATTTTAAAATTAATTTAACTTGAAGTTTTATGAGCAAGGGTATACAATTCTCCTAAGAGTTATAAGAGGACACAACAGCCACAAACCATGAGGTTTCCATGTGTCTCCCATGTTGGTGCTTCAGTTTTATAAAGTTCTTCAAATTGCTGTCTATATTTTGTAACTAGCTCCTTCTCCAATTTATCAACACATTCTGCATATTCAACCTTAAAAAAAATCAAAACAGTAACTTACACTGACAGGAAAGTATTCAAATGTATACGAATATGAATAATATAAAATTATTTTTAAAAGGGCTGACTCATGCAAGGCAAAGACAACAAGAGGGCTTACCCTATAGGGATGTCTTTCATCTTGGAAATAAGTGAGAAGGTGTAAAACACAACGAAGAATACAGGTTCTTTCTTCATAGTAATAATCTGCAATCTGGGAAGAAACAAAAGTTTCAAAAAGAGTTACTTACCTTTGGACAGAAGATACTCAACTTTAAGTTTACTGATAAAGAGATCACACTTAAAGATACAAATGGAAAAGTCAGATTTATATAAGCAATCACAGAAATCGATACATATTGAGTTGGGTCAAAAGAAATACAAATATCTTTCTTGTTTTTTTTTGTTTTTGTTTTTTTTTTAGTGTTACCTATGAATAGGAATATTTATTTGGTTAATGAACAAGTAAAATTAGGGAACACAAATTGATCATCATTTAGAAAGAATATTGGGGGCATCTGTGTAGATTTCAGAGACAATATTATATCTTTTTTTTCTTAACAAACATCTTTATAAACAAGGATACCAGGTTAAGTCATTCAAAATGAAAGGAATTATTGTTTAATAACATAAACAGTTTCCAAAGGTTTCTAGCATCATTTCTCAGTCACAGCATTCAAGAAACATGCAATGCTATAAAAAAAAAAGGCGTGTAATGGTTTGACAGTTTTATCTAATTATGAGTTCCAAAAATATAAATTGAATCATGCTTATAAACTGATCTGTTCATCTGGGCATAATTGGTTTATGATTAGAGCATTAACTGGGCCACGTTAGTAAGGCGTTGAGCCCCGCCCCTTGGTGGGTGTGGTCTCAAGTGTAAAAAGCAAGGCAGCAGATTTGAGAAGCAAATCTGAGAAGCAGTTCTGATGTTGGAGAGGAGCGCTCCAGGAGAAGACAAGTGAGCCATTCACCCGATAGTCTACAGCTGGCCCTGTGGAGAGACGCAAAAGCGTAGAAAGTCTCATGGTCTACAGCTGAACTTGTGGATGAAACAGAAGCTAAGCCCGGAGAGAAACACAGCCCTGGGAAGAGGAACCCAGAAGCCTGAACACTGGAGATGTCGGCAGCTGTCCTGCTCCAACATGTGGACTTTGGTGAGGGAAGAAATTTATGCTTTGCGGCCTGGTAACTATAAGCTTCTACCCCAAAAATAAATACCCTTTATAAAGACCAACCAATTTTTGGTATATTTTGCAGACACCTTTTTGGCTGACTAATACAAGGCCAAAAATACATGAAAACAAATATAAAAATAGCACTGATAAATGTTCTAACTGCTTGTGAGTAATATATTTAATTCTCACTAAATAACAGAAAGGAAACTACTTCAGAATCCATGGTGAAATTCCATTTTAAAAGGAGATTCTAGGTCAAAGGATTGCTAGGGGGAATAGAGAAATAAAGAAATACAAATTAATTCTGTTACATTTAGACCTATGGAAAAAATATCCATGAACCAGTTCTCACCACCAATGGCTAAAGAATCTCCTTTGCAGAACTTCTCAACTTGGTCCAGTGAATAAAAGCTTCTTACTTCACAAATGAGTTAATAAGTTTCATCAGTAAGACCTCAATGCTTACCCAATATAAAAAGTCAAAGGCCAGGGCTAGCTGTATAGCCCAGTGGATAGGGCGCCGGTTTACCACATGGGAGGGCCTGGGTTCAGTCCCCAGGGCCTCTCCGGGCGGGCGGACCGCTTGAGAAGGCAAAAGCCACCGTGGGCAGGGCAAAAGCCACCACGGGCAGGGCAAAGCCACCATGGGCAGGGCAGAGCCGCCTGCAAGCAGGGCAAACCACCCGCGAGTGGGGAAGGCCGCCACTCACCGGTGAAGCTGATTCAGCGCGTCACCGCAGTGGGGGGGACGGGAGACAAAAAGCAGAAATTAAAAAAAAAAAATCAAAGGCCAGCAACTCTCAGAGAACAAAGTCAAGAAGCTGTCACCCAATCTGACATCAAAGAAGAAAAATGGTGGCTATTACTGACCTTCAGGATCAAGGCCTGGCTCTGCCTCTCATCTTGCAGTACCATCTGAAGGAAAAGAGAGCAATGAAGAAGCCATATTGTAAGCAAAACTCAGTTAACAAAGAAAACAAGTACACATCTTTCCCTCACCCCCTAAGATTATAATTGTCCATTTGCTTCTGGAAATATATTTTACCTAGGTGTACCCAAATTTATGCTCAAATCCCTCTCCCTTCTCAGACCTCAGTTTACTCATATGTAAAATAAGGTGTTGGGCAGGCTAGATGTTCTCCCAAGTCCTTTTCAGCTCTGATATCCTGAGATTATCTATTATTAACACGTCAATCTTAGACCTCTCTACTCCTCCAAGTCTGAGGACAGATGTCAGCTTGAAGTTTGTGTTTTTTAAACCCATTCTAATCACCTACCACTATTGCAAAACTGGTACCAAAACCCTAAATTAAGCAAAACTAACAAAGAAAAGGATAAAGGCAGTAGGAGGGAGGTGGGCATAATCACAAACCTTTAGTGAGTCCCGAGTACCCCTGTAATCCTCCTGAAGGTAACACTGTAGTAACTGCACACTCTGTTCTTCATCAAGACCCTGAAATACAGAATGTCATAAGTGAGGAACAGCCACCTCAACTCAAAAAGCACACATAAAACGCAAAGCATTCTAAAGATTTGTCCTCTGCAACGAACACAGGACTTGACTAAACAAGAAAAAGATTTCCTATAGCAAAACAGTTTTAAACCACCAAATATGAGAAAATAGGAGTCAATAACTGACATGTAATTTATATGGTAATGCTAGAAACAACAGTTCTTATTCACCAAGCACTGAATATAGCAGCAGGCATGGTCTGGGCTTTCAAAATAAAAGGAAACAGATACATATTTATAAAACAAGTCAATCAACTTAAAGATAACCATATGTATGTTGAAGAAAACGCTATAGTAGTAAATGTGTAGTAAAACAACTCTGATTTGTGATTTTCACCAAGATGAATAACAGCTTGGGTATTTGTGAAATACAACATGCTCAATTTAATCCTCAAACTTAAACAAATTGAATTTTCACTAACAACGAAACCATGCACATCCACACTGCAGACAATGCTAATTTTCACTCACCAAAAACTTGCTGATTCTTAAACCCAGTTCCTTCAGTGGTGAAGCTACATCTTTATTAGCTTTCACTTTTTCAGCTGAACTTGGACTATAAAAAGAACAATGAATCATTTCCTCTTCTCAGTGACCTTCTAAAGGTTTACAATAAAAATACTCAAAAATATTTTTACAATAGACCTTTTTCTGCCCTTTAAGTACCTATGAAATACACACACACACACACAAGTTCATCTCTATAGACTTTATAACATAGAACTGGTTATGTCTAAGAAATAAATATAGCATATGTCTGTTGCAAACCATTGTTACAACAATATCTACTATTTGTAGATACATCATCTTACATTTATTATTTGATCCTTACAACTACTCTAAAGGGTAACTATCACTATCTCCACTGTGCAAATGAAATTACCAATACTTAGAAAGATTAAATAACTTAAAAGCCTACAGCTAATAAAAAGTTGAGGTGAAATTTGGAACCAAATATGTTAGTATATATACATATATTATCTAGCTCTGTCCATTGAGAGGGCCTAGAAGCTATGACAATCGAAGCAGCAAGCATACCCAGAACCCAGATCTTGGTTTCTAAATACCACTGTCCAGTAAAAAATACCAGGATTCTTGGAGTAATGCCTGATTTTAGAGCTGGTGCAGGGAAAATACAGGATGAGCCCAGAGCATCTTGGAGTAACAGGAAGTTAAGGAAGTGCTCAAAAACAAAAAAGCATTCTGGTTGACCAAGATGGTGGCATAATATGCTCCAGGGTTCTGTTTCCCCAAAGAATTTTTGAACAACCAGCAAAACCTGGCAAAGCCATTTTCAGACCTCCAGAAAACAGTTAAAGGGTTGCCGTAACTAGGAGAGTAACAAATCAAGAAAACACAACTTAAAAATGATAGGAGAGGGGCCAGCTGGATAGCCCAGTGGATAAGAGTGCCGGTATACCACATGGGAGGCCCCGGGTTCGGTTCCTGGGGACCTCTCCAAGTGGGCAGACAGCCTTGAGAAAGGCAAGCTGCCGTGGGTGGGGCAAAGCCACCGTGGGAAAGGCAAAAAGCCGCCATGGGCAGGGCGGAGCCACCACGGGCATGGCAAAGTGAAACACGGAGCTGCCACCCGCAAATCACGGAAGCTGAGCAGCCTGCAAAAACACGGAGCAAAGCTGCCTGTGAAACGGAATGGAGCCACCCACGAGCAGAGCGAGCCGCCTGCGCGGAGGGCTGTCTGTCACGGCGTGTTGCCGCAAAGACAGGGGGAGACAAGAAGCAGACATAGAAAAACACAGAAGAATGGACACACAGCAAGAGCAAGCAGAAAGGGGGGGGGGATATGTAACAAAAAAATAATTAATTAATTTTTTTAAAAAATGATAGGAGACTAAAAGAAATCAAGGAAGTCCTAAATAAATGGAAGGACATTCTGCAGTCATGGACTGAAGACTAAATATACTTAAAATGTCAATTCTACCCAAAGCAATTTATAGATTCAATGCAATCGCAATCAAAATTCCAAAAGCCTCCTTTGCAGAAATGGAAAAAACAATCATCAAATTCAAATGGAGAGAGTAGATGTGGCTCAAGCAGTTGAGCGCCCACCTTGTACATGGGAGGTCCGGGGTTTGGTTCCCAGTGCCTCCTGAAGAAAAAAAGACAAATGAGCAAAACAACTAGCAAAACAAGACAAGGGAGACAACTCAGGGAGGCTGATGTGGCTCAGTGGCTGAGTGCCAGCCTTGAGCACACGAAGTCCCAGATTCAATCCCTGGTCTTGGTAGCTAAAAAAAAAAAAAAAAAAATCATATGGAAGGGTAAGGAGCCCCATATAGCCAAAAACATCTTAAAAAAGAAAATCAAAGTTGGAGAACTCACATTTCCCAATTTTAAATTTTATTACAAAGCTAAGTAGTTAAAATATCATGGCAATGGCACAAGAGCAGACATAAAACAATGGAAGCAAACAGTTCAAAAGTAGACCTTCCCATCTATGGCCAATTGATTTTTTTTTATTAGAAAAGTTGTAGGTTTACAGAAAAATCACGCATAAAATAGAGTTCCCATATTCCACCCTATTATTAGTGTGGTGCTTTTGTTACAATTTACAAAAAGAGCAATTTTATAACTAATATTATTAACTGTAATACTATAGCCCATCATTTACAATAGGGTTCACTGTTTGTGTTGTACAACTGTTGATTTTTGAAAAGGGTGCCAAGTCTACTCAATTGGGAAAGAACAGTGTCAACAAATGGTGCTGGAAAAACTGGATATCCATTTCCAAAAGAATGAAGGAGGGAGCCGGCTGTAGCCCAGTGGACAGGGCGCCGGTTCACCACATGGGAGGCCCTGGGTTCATTTCCCGGGGACCTCTCCAAAGTGGGCAGACCGCCTTGAGAAGGGCGAGCCGCCGTGGGTGGGGCAGAGCCGCCGTAGGGCAGGGCAAAGCCGCCACAGGCGGGGCAAGTCACCCGCGAACAGAGCAGATCCGCCCGTGAATGGAAGCGGAGCCGCCTGTGAACGGAAGCAGACCTGCCCACGAACGGAACAGAGCCGCCTGCACGGTGACCTGACTTGGCACGTCACCGCAACGGGGGGAGACAGAGCAGACACAGAAGAACGCAGAGAAATGAACACAGCAAGAGCAAGCAGAAAGGGGGGGGATACGTAACCAGAAAAAAAAAAAAAATGAATGAAGGGGACACCTATCTCACATCATATACAAAAATTAACTCAAGGGACGCAGATGTGGCTCGAGCAACTGAGCTCCCGCCTGAACATGGGAGGTCCCAGGTTCAGTTCCCAGTGCCTCCTAGAGAAGGCAAGCTGGTACAAGTGGCAGGTGCAACGAGATGATGCAACTAAGAGACACAAAGAGGAAAAACAAGGAGAGAGACAATAAACCAGGGAGCTGAGGTGGCTCAGGTGATTGAGCACTTTTCTCCCACATGGGAAGTCCCAGGTTCAGTTCCCAGTGCCTCCTAAAGAGAAGACAGCAGACAGCAAGTGCAAACAACAAGGGAGGGGGGAATAAATAAAATTTTTAAAAAATAAAAAGCATTAAAAAAAAAAAAAACTAACTCAAAATGGATCAAAAGCTTAAATATAAGAATCAGGATTATAAAACTCCTAGAAGAAAATGTAGGGAAACATTTTCAGAACCTGTGTTAGGCAATGATTTCTTAGACTTTACACCAAAAGCACAAGCAACAGAAGAAAAAACAGATAAATGGGACCTCATAAAAATTAAAAACTTTTGTGCATCAAAGGACTTCACCATGAAAGTAAAGAAAAAAACCTACAGAATGGGAGAAAATATTTGGATACCACATATCCAACATGGGTTTAATGTCCAAAATTTATAAAGAAATTCCTGGGGAGCAGATATGGCTCAAGCAGTTGGGCACTCGCCTCCCACACAAGAGGTCCTGGGTTTGGTTCCTGGTGCCTCCTGAGGAAGATGAGCAGACAACAAGCAGATAGACAAGGAAGCCATCTCAGGGGGGAATAAAAAAATTTTTTAAGTAAATAAATAAATAAAACTTACTTGATGGGAGGCGGACATGGCTCAAATGGTTGGGCGTCCATCTGCCATATGGATGGACCTGGGTTCGATCCCCGGGACCTCCCGGCAAAAAAGAAAAAACAAAACAAAACAAAACAAAACAAACACCTTACTTGTTAAAAAAGAAGAAAAAGAAATTCCTACAACTGGACAACAAAAAGATAAACAAAAAAGGAGCCAAAGACTCAAATAGACATTTCTCCAGAAAGGTTTTAAAAATGGCCAAAAAGCACATCATTAGCCATTAAAGATATCAAACCAAAACCACATTGAGGTAACATTTTATACCCACTGGAATAGCTACAATTAAAAAAACAAAAGATAAGTGTTGGAGAAGATGTGGAGAAATAGGAAGACTCACACATTATTGGTGGATATGTAAAATGGTGCAGGTGATATAAAAACAGTTCTTCAGAAAGTTAAGTATAGAATTACCATATGACCCAGCAATCCCACTTCTAGTATGTACTTGGTAAAGAATTGAAAGCAGGGATTTGGACAGATATTTGCACATCAATTTTCCTAGAGACATTATTCACAATTGCCAAAAGATGGAAGCAATCAAAAGTGTCTATCAGCAGATGAATGGATAAGCAAAATGTGATATATATATGATGGAATATTATGCAGCCATGAAAAGGATTGTACTTCTGATACATGCAACAACATGGATGAACCCTTAAGACATCATATTGAGTGAAATAAACCAGACCCAAGAGGACAAAAAAAAAAAAGTTCTTCACCAAGCCAAGAGGGTAAAGATGAAAAACAAAAACAAAAACAAAAAAAAAGAGTAAAGATGGAAGGCAAAGATGCAATAAATTTAACAGCTATTCTGAAGTAGAAGGGAAATGAGGGGTGGCAAACTGTGATGTATAACAAAATGAGATCTAGACTTGGAATTAAAATCAATGAGTCCAGTCCTATAAGCTGTGTTCTCTTCTTTGTTACATATTTTATATTTTATTGTTTTTCACTGCTTAATTTAAAAATCTACATATTTGCCCAAAGAATAAAAATAGTACCTATCTCAAAGGGTTGTTGTGAGGATTAAGTGACTTATAAGTTAAACGCTTAGGATAATAACTGGTACATAGTAAACATTATGTAAATAGCTACATCCCAGAACTTAATGCTCACAATACCTCACATAAAGAGGCGGAACCTAAATAAATATTAGAAATATTAGTTAAATATTTAATAAATTGGGGAGTGGATGTGGCTCAAGCAGTTGGGCACCAATCTCCCACATGGGAGGTCCCGGGTTCAGTTCCCAGTGCCTCCTAAAGAAGACTAGCAGACAAGTGGACACAGCCAGCAGAGACACAGCCAGCAGGTAGACGAGGGAGCCATCTCTGGGGGAGGGAAATATTTAATAAATCCTCATCCCCAAACACTAAGATTACATAATCAGATACTATAGTACTACACTATTCTAGAAGGAATTGCCCTTTCTTTCAACAGACAGAAAAATGTACCCAATTCTTTTCCACTGGTAACCAAATTGTATTCTCTCTGATCTGCATATCCCAGCAATCTCATAAATCTCTAAATGAAGGTGGTTTCATCTATGCCAGCTTCCTAAGAGGAATTACTCTAACCAAACAATTGGAATATACCTGGGAGGTCTGTAGTAAGAAAGCCCCTCTAATAGCCGCTGCCAGTGTTTATTCAGTTCTGCTTCAATCTGATTCTGGAAGAGAGCAAGGCAATTATACAAATGTAATTTTAATCAGTCTCCAGGATCATGTTGAGGAGTACATTATCCTTTGAGTCTTTTAATATTCATTTTTCCCCACAGCTGAATATACAATTCTATATTCCGCCTTTCTTTGCTTAACATTGTAACATGATTTATCCTTATAATTATGAATATCTTGATAAACATACTTTCTAGTGGTTGCATAATATTTTATCAAGTGGCTAGATCATTATTTATTTACCATTCCTCTTAATGTGAGACACACTTAAGCTGATTGTCATTCTTAATCAATATAAATAATGCTGGGGTAAATAACTTTGTGCACAAAACTTTTTTTAGGATTTCTTTCTCTTAAGATACATTCCTAGAAGTCGAATGACCAGATCAAGGCATATCAAAAAGCATTAAGGCTCTAAAAGAGGTGTAACATTTATTATTTTAATTATTATAATAACAATACTAATAATTAATGTCATCATAACACTTTGCCCTCACAGAGTTGGAACACCAGAGAATCAACATGAAGAGCTGTTCTTTATTGATTATTTACTTGGAAATGTCTTAGAAACCACAGCCTCTATGACTTAAAGGAGATAGCTGACCAGTAGGTCTAAATGGAAATGGAAGAACAGGTAAGTAGAGTATGAAACGGAGAAAGGTCCGAGAATCTTTTTCAGCCTGAGTAAAAGAATGGTATTTGTACTCCTACCTCAGTAGTCAATCAAGTAGCAATGGTATCTTTTCAGAAAAAGAAATCAATGAGGTAAAAGAAAGGAAAAGATTTGAAAAACTTCAGGAGCTAAGCTACAAAACACATCCAACTTCAGCAGACAGAAGTAGGAAATGTATAATGTTTATAAAGCTTTGGAAATATATATATTTTTTAAAAGTGTATATACTTCCCACGTCAAAAAGGAGGCAAGTTTTGTTTTTTTTAAACATAAGCTACACAGGGAACCACATGAATCCACTCAAGAACACCACTTACCAGTTCTCTCAGAGCTGACCTTCCAAGCAGAATTGTCCATAGTTCTCTACTGCTCCTGAAGAAGGAGAGAAAGCAAAGAGATAATTTTTCTTTTTCATATTATCAAACTTGATTAAGCTGCCTCATAGCTATTTTGTCTACTATCTAAAAGCAATTTGTTAAAATTTTAGAATGTAGTCCTGTTATATCATTCTTAGAAATTTGATGTTCAAAATAAACTAAAGCAGAATAAGATTTTAACCCAAATCAAGTAAGTAAGTAAGTGTTAAAAATGAGGATGGCCACCATATCTCATCACATCTAAGAAGATATTAATTACAAGACACATCGTGGGTTTTTCTGTTTTTCTTTTTTTATGGAGGTACCAGGGATTGAACCCAGGTCTTCATACATGGGAAGCAGGTGCTCAACTACTGATGAGAGTTGGTTTTTCCATTTGCTTGTTTGTTTGTTTGGTTTTAGGAGGTACTGGAGATCAATTCCAGGACCTCATACATGGGAAACTGGCACTCAACCACTTGAGTTACATCACTCCATAGATACATCATTGTTTATGTGTTACTACAAAAAAAAGAAAATGCTCCCATTAAACTATGACAAGTCATCAATTACAAAACACATCCTGATTTCAGAGGTATTAACAGGGCCGGCTGGATAGCCCAGTGGATAGGGCGCCGGCATACCACATGGGAGGCCCCGGGTTCGGTTCCCGGGGACCTCTCCTAGCGGGCAGACTGCCTTGAGAATGGCAAGCCGCCATGGGCGGGCCAGAGCCACCGTGGGCAGGGCAAAAAGCTGCCACGGACAGGGCAAAAGCCGCCACAGGCAGGCAGGTCGCCCACGAATGGAGCGCAGCCAGCCACCCGCGAACTGAAGCAGAGCCGCCGTGAATAGAAGCAGAAGCCGCCCACAAGCGGGGAAAGCCGCGCCTGCGCAGAGACCAGTCTCGGCGTGTCGCCGCAGCGGGGGGAGGAGAGATATGTAATAAAATAAATAAATCTTTTAAAAAAAAGTATGAAAAAATGTGTTCCTTAAAACTGAGGGCCCGGCTAGATAGCTCAGTGGATAAAGAGCGCGCTGGGGTACCACATGGGAGGCCCCGGGTTCGGTTCCTGGGGACCTCTCCGAGCGGGCAGACGGCCTTGAGAAAGGCAAGCCGCCGTGGGCAAGGCAAAAAAAAAGCCACCAACTTTTCAGGGCAAAGTTACCCGTGAAAAAGCGGAGCTGCTGCCTGTGAACCGCCGCGGAAGCCCGCAAAAAACATGGAGGACTGCTGCCCACAAAACATGGAGCGGAGCCGCCCGTGAAAACGGAATGGAGCCACCCTCGAACGGAGCGAGCCGCCGCCACGGAGGGCCGTCTTGGTGCGTCGCCGCAAAGACAGGGGGAGACAAGTAGCAGACATAGAAAGACACAGAAGAAAGGACACACAGCGAGAGCAAGCAGAAAAGGGGGGGATATGTAATAAATAAAAAAATAATAATAAATAAATAAATAAATAAATAAAAAACTAATGAAGGGGCCCGACTAGATAGCTCAGTGGGTAAGAGCGCGCTGGGGTACCACATGGGAGGCCCCGGGTTCAGTTCCCGGGGACCTCTCCGAGCGGGCAGACGGCCTTGAGAAAGGCAAGCCGCCACGGGCGGGGCAGAGCCGCCGTGGGCAAGGCAAAAAGCCGCCACGGGCAGGGCGGAGCCCCCATGGGCATGGCAAAGTCACCCATGAAAAGCGGAGCTGCCGCCTGCGAACCACGGAAGCCAGGCAGCCCGCAAAAAACATGGAGGACTGCTGCCCGCAAAACATGGAGCAGAGCCGCCCGTGAAAACAGAATGGAGCCACCCTCAAACGGAGCAAGCCTCCGCCGTGGAGGGCCGACTCAGCACATCGCCGCAAAGACAGGGGGAGACAAGAAGCAGACATGGAAAAGCACAGAGGAATGGACACACAGCAAGA
>PVKH010025802.1:0-13350 GCA_004027955.1 Chaetophractus vellerosus | reverse complement strand
ATTTCACCTTGAGCTTCCCAGCTGGCTGGCTGTCTTCTCACTAACCATCTTCCTTGCCCTGTGGGTTTAAATCCTTTACCGTGCACACCGTTGACTCCCCATCATCTGATCCTGCCTTGGTTTCCTGCCATCCCCTGCCAGTCCCACTCTGTGTTTCAGCTACCCTGAGTGTTTTAGGGTTGCACAGCCTTGCATGCCTCTGTGTTTTAGCACATGCCTTTTTGTTGGCCCGAGAGCCCCTTTCCTTGGCTTCTATGTGGTTAAGGACCCTGTTCATCCCTCAAATTGCAGCGCGGATGTCTTCTCCTTTTTGAGACTCCCTGACTCCCTCACTCAGAATTAAAAGAAATGAAACCAATTTTATGATGTGTGTTATAAGAGTAGTACATGCTCGTAATAGAAAATTTAGAAAACACAGAATCATGTAAAGGAGAAAATGCTAATCATTCCTAAATCCACTATTTTGATATATGTACCCTCTGTGTTTTTAATATTCTTGAATAGGTCCTTTCATTACTTTTTTGTGCATGTGCATTTTACTGACTTGCCATCTTGCTGTATGTAGAGCTTCTTCCTGTGACATTAAGAATTCTTTATAGTTGTAACTTTTGATGACTGTATACTATTCTATTTTAGGAATATGCCATAATTTTTAACCTTTTTTTTTTGCATTTGACACTTGAGTTTCTACTTTTTCGTTATTGTAAATATCACTGCCATGAACATCGTTTTGCAAAATTCTTTATCTGCACCTATTTCTATTTTCCAGGGTGCCATTTAACTGGTCAGCACTGTTTCTCACAGTTTTCGGATTCATACTGCCCGAATATAATCAATGGCTTCTGCTGGGGCGCCCGTGGTGTGTTGGCTATGCCTCTGACATGAATTTAAAGTACACTTATTGTGAATGTTTGCCAAGATGTCGCTTTTTCTTGTCCTCTTCCTCTGCCTCTCCTGCCCCAGCACAGTGGGTGTGTGCCACTTAGTAGGTGCTCAGCAAATGTGGTGGAATGTTGCCTCAGGCTGTAAATTTACCCCTCCACAATACCTATTCTCAGAACTTTGACTTGCAGCATCAGCAACCCCTGGGACTTGTCAAAAACTCAGAATCTCAGCCCCATCCCAGATTCAGCATCCTCACAAGATCCTCACATGTATGTACACTGTAGTTTGAGAACCATTTCCCTGGAGCTTGCCTCCGCTCTTTGGGGCATATCCCTGTGTCCAAGCACCCCTCACCCCACTCTTTCGGTTCGTCGGACCCTCCTGTGACTGGACCATGGATATGCAATTAATTCAGGAGTAGGCCTGGCTGGCTGACACAGTTTGTTTTTCCTGTGGCACCTGCTGCTGTTTTACCTTGTGGAGTCGTGTGACTGCCATTGCTTTTTATTTGGGCTGGATGTGATGGTGAAAGGAACAAACTTTTATTTAGCACTTGCCATGGGCCAGGCCTTGGTGCAAGCTATTTACACATGTTCTTCCAGGGGTGAGGCTTGATGATTTCAGCTGCGGGGACATAGTGCTCATTGCGGCCCATAATTCTTAACCGTCAGAATCAGTTGGGAAAGTTGAAAAAACATATTACACGTGTGGCCCCCACCCCAGTCCTAAAGCAGAAAATTTAGGTGGATAGGCCTCATGAGTACTTATCCCTAAGTATTTTTGTTGGGCATCCCTGATTAAGAACCAGTGGTCTGTGTCAATGCATGGTTTAGGTCAATATCGTATAGACGAGGAAAGTGGGGTCGAAAGATGTGAGTCTTCCAAGGCCACATAGATTTATTTAACTATTTTTTATTGAGGGAAAAATTCAGATTACATAAAATTAGCCATTTTAAAAGTGAACAAGTCAGTGGCATGTAGGGTAATCACAATGTTGTACAACCATCACCTCAACTTTGTTCTAAAACATTTCGTTACCCCAGACAGAAACCCTCTACCCGTTAAGCAGTTGCTCCCCATTGCCCCTCCCTCGCACCCCTGCCAACCACCAGTGTGCATTCTGTCTCTGTGGATTTACCTATCACGCATGTTTCATTTAAATGGAATCAAGCAATATGTGGTCTTTTGTGTCTGCTTCTTTCACTCGGCATGTTTTCGAGGTTCATCCACGTTATAGTGTGTATCGGCAGCCATTCATTTTTATGGCTACATAATATTCCACTGTGTGGTTATGCCACACTTTATTTATCCATTCATCCAAATATTTTTCTACCTTTTGGCTATTGTGACTAGTGCTGCTGTGAACCTGTGTGCACAGGTCGCATCGATTTGTAGTAGTGAAACCAGCTCTACATACCGTGCCTTCAGTTTGAGGGCACACCTCTCAGCACCATGAGCTGCTCGTCAACCTGCGGTGATAGTCTGGACATAGAACCAGTTGAAGAGGTTGCAACTTTGTCCTCTCTGCTCTCAGCTAGACATGTCACAATGCTGTGAGTGACTTGGCATTCTGGGGGTAGACAGCAGACATTGAGTCATGTTCCTTTTACCTCTCCACCTTTGCCCCCTTTCTGGTGCCAGTTTCGGAGCTCTGACTGGAGAGGCTTGAGCAATGTTGCCAGCTCTAAGTGACCGAGGCAGCAGCAAGCATGTCTGGTGGCCTACTTCCCTTTTGCAGAGTGGTGGACAGCACCCTTGAATGGGGTAGCAAAAGAAGTTGTGTTCTCCCTAATATTTGACTATTCCCTCAGTGTCATGGTTTTTAATGGAAACCCCACTCAGCCCTTGCTTCTGGTCATGCCCAGCCAGTAGCAAATGGAACAGAACACTGCTGAGACTTTGCAGTCATCCTAAGGAATGGTGTTCAAACAGCCTAGGGAAGCCAAGGGTGTGATTATCACTCTGCTTATGTGGCAGTCTGAATGGGAAACAGGAATAGAACTAATTACCATGATAGCTGCCAGTTATTGAATGCTCACTGTGCCAGGCACTCTGCCTACATTATCTCAGCTAATTCTGTAACAGCCATGAGAGGCTTGGGGAGGCTAAGCGATTTCCCCCAAGTGGCAGGCTGGGATTTGAACCCAGTTCTGTTTGATTTCTTAGTCTGGTCTTAATCATATGCTATACTACTTTTCCTACTTGTTCTCTGCTCATCTTCTGCCACCCCAAGTATTTAACCAAAAACTTCATGGAGACAATATTTAAGGAAGCATTAAGAGGTGTCAAAATGGAGCCTACCATATCATGGGGTAGAAGATTTCCAGTCATTGGAGGTGTTCAAGCAGATATCACATGACTTCTTGGTGGGAGACTTATAAGAGGATAAAGCATTAGATTGCCACTAAAATTCCTCTGTTTTAGGGCTTCCAAGAGTTTGAATCTAACTGGAGGATCCAGTCATAAAACAGTAAAAAAAGCACATTAAGGGAGTGGATGTGGCTCAAGCAGTTAAGCGTCTGCTTCCCACATGGGAGGTCCTGGGTTCGGTTACCAGTACCTCTTTTTTTTTTTTTTTTTTTAAAGATTTATTTATTTTATTACATATCTCCCCTTCCCCCCCCCCCCCCCCCCCCCCCCCCCCGCTGCGGCGACACGCCGGGACTGGTCACTGCGCAGGCGCGGCTTTCCCCGCTTGTGGGCGGCTTCTGCTTCCATTCACGGCCGGCTTTCAGTTCGCGGGTGGGTGGCTGCGCTCCATTCGCGGGCGACCTGCCCTGCCCGTGGCGGCTTTTGCCCTGTCCGTGGCAGTTTTTTGTCCTGCCCATGGTGGCTCTGGCCCGCCCATGGCGGTTTGCCATTCTCAAGGCGGTCTGCCCGCTAGGAGAGGTCCCCGGGAACCGAACCCGGGGCCTCCCATGTGGTATGCCGGTGCCCTATCCACTGGGCTATCGAGCCGGCCCCACCAGTACCTCTTAAAAACAAAAGACAAGCAACAAGCAGACAAATGAAAAAACCAACTCTGGAGCCGATGTGGCACAGTGGTTAAGCACTGGCTTCCCACTTATGAGGTCCTGAGTTCAATCCCTGGCCCTGGTACCTCAAAAAAAAAAAAAAAAAAAAAGCACATTAAGTAAGAAAAATTATAGAATAGGGGCTAGAGAGGCATTGAAGCCCTTGATTTTGTACCACCTGCTTCCAGGAACCATGAGGGGCTGTGCTGCTCTGGTTTTTGAGTGCCTACGATGTGTCCTGCAGGATTAGGCTCTGGGAGTGGTCCAGGACAGAGAACTTAACCCCAGGGAGCTTCTGGTCCAATAAGGGAGAGAGGACATGATCCCATGGAATAATCATAAACTATCCAAGGCCAGAAAGTGTGTGGGAAAAGTAGACAAGTGTGTGCCTTGGGAGTTCAGAGGAGGAAGGGTGAGTTGTATGGGCAGGTTTTTTATTTTTATTTTTTTAAACTTATTTTATTTTAGTTTTTAAAATAATGGACTTGAACTGAGCTTGGAAGGATGCATAGGAATCCTTTAGGTTGTAAGAGGGTGGAATCAAGTTACTACATTGAGCTGTGGTAGGGGAAGCAAGCTGGGGCCCTAGAGTGGAGGGAGCCTTGCATGATAAGGAGTTGAAGAGTGAGTCTCTTGGGCTTCTTCCTAAGGTTAATAGAAAGGGTGGTAGAGAAAGTACAAGCATACCTTCTCTAATTGAGTAAGCATTTACTGGATAGTCATTGTGGCTGGAACAAGCTGACCTTCAAGGATAAGTAGGAGTTGGTTGGAAGGAAGGTTTGCTCAGGAGCCTGCTAGGAAGCGGTGGGGGCCAGGACAGTGCCAGTACAGGTGGTTGTCTCCATCTGGTAGAGGCGTGCAAGGATTGTACAAATCTGCTCTCCTTGAGTTTTACAAAGCTGGTGGGACCTCAATTCAGTGCCTTGATGTGTGGAGACAGAAAGAACTGGGAAATTCCTAGTACTTTGGTATCCGTCTCCTTGTCTAGTACCTTCTAGTAATTCTAGTATCTTCTAGTAACTGGAAGCTCTTGGAAAAAGTTCCTTCTTATCGCCATCGTTTTTTTTTTTTTTTCCCCTTTCATCATGAAATAGATCCCACTGTGTATTATTAACCTATCAGGCACATGATCTTCCTCCCAAGCTTCCAGCTGGGAGAGGTGCTGAGAGAATCGAAGAGCACATTTTAGCATTTTGTTAGAACAAGCCCAGGAATGCTGGCTTGTGGGAAGTATATATTGCGACCGGTTGAGGAGGCTGGGTGTCAGCAGTGGATGGGTGGTTTTAGCTGTGCCAAGAACTTGTTGAATAACTTGCTTGTCCATGCCTCCTATTAGGCTGAAATTTTGAGGGCAGCTACCATGTGCTATTCAGCTCTGTCTCCAGCCACTTGACATAGCATAGTGCCTACATGAATTAATAGCTAATATAATTTTCCAGATGAATGAGTGAATGACTTCCCTCCTCTGCCTTCATGTACTCATCCCCAGTGTGTTATCTCTTATCTGCTGTGACAGTACAAGGCCATTAAAGATGAATGAGAGAGAATGCCTGGAAAGTACCCGTAAGTTCATAGACTGGAAAGTTTTGAAGAATTCATGGAAAATTCCCATGGGAGTAGCTGGGTAGCTGATAGCCAAGCATATACTTGTTAAATTGTAGCAAACTTACTAAACACAGGCCAAGGCATGCAGTGCACAGCTAAATATAAGTAGCTAATCTCAATAGCAAACTTGGTTCAGACTTCATGATGTCCAAATAAAGGGCCAATAGCGTGCTCCTGTGTCCAGGCAGCGTTGAGAGAAACTGACGGATGGGTGCCGTGTGAGGAGAGCGGTCTTTGGGCTGTATGTTTTCAACCGAACTCCAAAACTCTTGGTTTCTTTCTTTTAAAGGATAGTAAAGTTACTGACCTAAATCATGGACTTACCAAATGTACTAGGGGAAACTGACATGTCCAATAGCTGATTTGAGTCTAAAAATCTTTGTTTCATGACACATTCGTGCTCCAGCCCTTTTTGAGGCCTTTCCTCCCCCATGCTTAGTTTTCAAAAGAGACTACACACTGATTTGAAAGAGTATTGGGTAAAAGCAGTGTTTCATGTTCATTGTTAGTGAAAACAAGTTCATGGCAGTCAATGAAACATTTAGTTTTGGTATCAAGTTGACAGGGAAAATAAACAGGTGGACATAGAACTGTAAGCCAGACCTCCCCATGCGGAGTTTTGAGAGAACTGTGCAAGGCACAGCGGCTGCCCCGTGGTGCCCCCTTAGAAGCCTGGCTGTGTTTGGTGGGCTCGGGTGGCACATGCTGAGATGTGAGGCCTTGGCATGAAGCTGGAGTTCATGAGGTCCTAGGCTTAAGGTGTCACGCTCAGACCTGTGGGTCTTTGGTCAAGTTGCTTTAGGTGATCATTTCCTACTTAACAAAGTGACATGGATGCGAGGAGCCTGTGGAGTGAGATTCCCCCCCATGTGAATGCTGCAGAAGTAGTGCCCAGGGTTTTAAAGGTTTTCACAGGCTGAATTGGCCAAGGCATGAGACATTACCCTGTAAGTGGCGGGGAGTGCACAGGGGCAGTGGTGCTTTGCAAATTTTGGAAATCCTTAAAACAAAAGTTCATAACAGGGAAGCTGGTGTAGCTCAGTGGTTGAGGACCTGTTTTCCATGTACAAGGTTCCGGGTTCAAGTCCCATTTCCTCCTGAAAAAAAAAGTGTCCATGACAATGGTGCTCTGAGCTCTTGAGAAATGTCCCCATGTGGCCTGTGGCCTAACTTCTTAGCCCTGTTTGCAGAGACACCTTCATTTTCTACTTTTCTTGGTGGCATCGTGAGAAAGGGCTCCAGTTTTAGAACCAAACAGGCCTGATATTTGAATTTGGGCCATTTCTTTTCAGCGCTGTGGTGTTGGGAAAGTTGTTTTCTCCTCTGTGAGCTCCAAGGTTTGGAATCCTATCCTGTAAGGTGGTTGCAGGGTTTGGGACTATGAAGAGCCTGTGCATAGATGGCATTCCTTAAGCGAGTCATAAACATTTGCCTTTTTTACCTGTCCTTGTTCCATCCACAGTGGAAAACTCCCCATTTCCCTTGATCTACCCCACTGTTTACTGACTTTGTGCCTTTGCTTATGCAATTTCCACCTTTGAGAAATCCATCTTTCCTTCTCATGTTTAAATTATTTCCATTTGTTGAGGTCAACTCTCTGCCATGCTTTCTAGGATGCCCTTTCCATTCATCCCAGCGGGCAGTGGCCTCCCTTCTCTTGCTATGCTAGTCGCCTTTTACCCTGCGCTATGCTGTGAGTTCTATACGGCCATCTCAGTCAGCTGCCCGGAGGCGGTTCAGGTGTGATTCTGTAGCACTGAGCACAATGCCTGGCACAGGTGGGTGCCCAGTAAATGGGTCGTGAGTGACTGAAAAAAAAGCAGTGATCCGGATGTTGACTGGTAGTCCCTGAGTGGAGAAGAAAAGATGGTTTAGGAACAGAGTGTCAGGCCTGCGGGTTGCGAGATTTCCTCCTTCAGGGTGCAGGTTGGGATTGCCCGGAGCCACAGTTCCTTGAGACTTACAACCTCAGGCCTAAATCTGCCTCCTTTAATTACCTCCTTTCCAGGGAACAGGAGTCCTTTTTGTCTGCTCAGAAACTGCTAATTATAGCCACAACCTCGGGGCTTTGGTGCCCTTCTAGTCCACGGGACTGCACAGCCTGAGTTGTCTGTTGATTTCGGGGTTTCTTTGGAGGATTCTTTACATTTTCAAGCTTTCAGTAGGGACTGCTTTCTATTTTCAAGCCAGAGAAGAGATGCCAGGGGCATGGAGCATTCACAATTTATGGGAAAGAGCTTGGGGAGAGAAGGAGAAGGGGGACATTCTTAAAAAGGGGTAAGGTGACTTAAAAAAGAGAACCTGGTTGTGTGTCTAGTGATCTCTGAATGGGAGTATCGAAAGTGACATTTTCTAATCCATCCTCCAAGAAAGCCCTTCACATTTGACTTTTGTGACCTCCGGATCATGCTATTTGCAGCTATTCCTATTTAGTTTTAAATAATTTTTCTTAAACTTTTAAAAAAAATTTAAAAGATGTTAAAATTCATGCCCGTAGTAAAACTAAAATAGTACAGAAAGGTTTATAATAAAAACACGAGTTTCTTGTCCCATCTCTTCCTACCCTAGTCCAATTCCCAGCAGCAACTACTTGTAACTGCTTTTGTTTTTAATTCTACTGGTGGATACTGTTCTATCTCACATTAGTGTATTTATAGCTCTGTTTTTTTAGTGTTAATTTTAGATATGGCTCTGGAGTCTCTTTTATGATAGGCAAGGACTAGTTTGTTTGTGTCTCATTGCTACTTCTTCTCCCCCTTCTGGATTTCTGACAGTTATATCACTATTTTACTCCTTCCCTTAGTTTTCTTTATGAGATTATGTAATATGTATAAATCTCCATCTCATCTTATATCAACCTTTGACATTATCTCTTCACCCATCATTTTGTAAGATTAAGATGGGGTTTCTCGCCACCTCTCCTCTCTCACTTCTGCCCTTGAACTTGTCAGTGATGTTATATGTTACCTTTTGCATCTCTAGAGTTAATAATGGATACATATATACATATTACACATGTATATGGTTTTGTAACCATATTTAAGACTTCTGTGCTTTGTCTGTGGGCTAATTTCAAATGCTAAATAGTCAACAACATTTATGATTTCTAGGTAAATATTGCTCAATACCGGGCCAAGTCATGTGCTATGGTTTCATTTCCTTTTCTGGGGTTCCGAGGTCACCACCTTTGAGCCACTCACAACAGACTGAATTTTCTCAGCAATAAACTCAAATAGATTCTTCAGATTCTTCTTTAGTATTTCAGAATCATTCTAGGTTTTGTTTGATTTCTACAGTGAGCTTCTCTCTAAAATTATCTTCTTGGTATTTGAGGTTTTATTTCCTTTTTTAGGAAATGAAAGTTAATCATTTCCCACCATATCCTGTATATTTTGATCTTTCTAATTGTTCTCCTGCCAGCTTGGTGTCCATTCTGTGTTTCTTCTCAAAGTTCCATTGACTTTTTCTTTTGTTTTTGGACTGGTTTCTCCATCTTTGGGACATGATATCTTGGGCAGCCTTTTGTTTTTTTCTGGAGTTTCTAATTACCCCCTTTCATTTAAATTCCTATGTCTTTGGCCTAACTTCTGCTATCTCCAGGTTCTCTGGAGTTCCTCCTGGAGCTCCTGAGCCATGCCGTTAGCTGTTTGTCGTTATCATAATCATTCCAAAGAAGATATGTTATTAAAATAGTCACCATTGTTTTCTCATACATATACTTACTAGGCAGTTTTGTTTGCTTTCTTTTTCCTCTGCTGAATATTCATAAATATGCTACAGATTATTTTATAATTTCCATAATTTTAATGGCTGTTCACATATTCCATTGGGTAGATATACTAATTTTTTTAAAAAATTAGCCCTTTACATATACTGTTAGGGATATAGATCATTACCAGTTAATCTGCTCTTATAAGCAAAACTGCTATGAACATTTTTGTGCATCAGGCCTTTTTCATTAATGCATAAAGCCTAATTCATTACTTTACATGAGTGCTTGGTGGGCGAAGAAGACTGGGAGACCTGTGTCATCATCTTTGAGGACATATTCCAATGACTCTGCTTGTGTTTGGTTTTACTAGGGATCACCTGGCATTTCTTATTAAAAACTTTTGCTTGTCTTTGGAAAGGAGCAGTAGGAATTGAGGGAGTAACATCACCTCTGAATCAGCACCTTGAGTTTTCTTGGCAGCTTTAGGAAAATAGATTATGACTTATTGCAAACTTACTACAGCCTAGAAGTCCACTATCATTCTCTTTAAATGAGTCCTCCGGGGTCGGAGCCTCTATGACTTATGCCCGTAATGCTCTTATCACCTAAACACTTTGTGTAATAATTTCGGGCAAAGTGTTATTCTGCTCGATCACCTACAACTGAATCATTTCCCTTATTCAGTGGAATTGTATCTCAGTGACTTTTGGGAAAAATCAGATTTATTCTTCCAAACCGAAAGATACTTCCGTTGAGAGTGTTCTAAAAGATCTACCACTGCTTCTGTACATAGTTTGTAACGAAGGGATGTGAGGAATGGCCGGATTATTAGAATAAAGGGACTGCTGTGAAGAAATCCACAGTCATGTGAAACATCAATTTTGATATATTGAAGAAACTGTCATTGTTTTGTTGTCACCATGCAGCATTGTGTTACTGTGAAACTTAGTTTGACAACATTTACTCTTTGGTACTTACTAAGCCTGTGTGACAGGATTACATAAAAATGGGACCCTTGCCTTTACAATTCATTGAGGAACACTGATCACACATTGATCGTGCAGTTGGGCTAGGGAAAATTCTGAGTTAATGAGTCAGTAACTAATTATTTTGGGTGGTGGGTGATAGTATTGTTTTGAAGGTGGTGATGAGATGTATGAATCTAGACTATCACAGCTTGAAGATCTAGTCTAACAGTCTCATTTTAATATGAGAAAATGCAAGGCTGGAGGGGAAAAGGTCTCACGTAAGGTCACCTCAGTAGTTAGTAATAGAACCAAGTCTAGATTCCATACTTTCCAGCTCTAGTCCATTATCCTTTGCTTCTACCACCTCTAATAATTTAAAACATTTGTAATTTGATTTTTAGGTGTGTAAACTGTGCTTCATGAGTCTGAAAATTAGAGACATTTTTCATCTTGTAGACAAATGCAGATCATTTAATAATGGAAGGAATACATTTGCCTGGAATGGGGTCAGGAAGAATGTAAGCTCTGAGACATAAGGTATCGTTTCTGTGATGAGAGAAAGGGTAGGTGAGCCAGGGCCCTTTTTTGGGATGTATTTGTGCCTATATGGTTGTTTCTGAGTTTTGGAGAATTTGGGGGTATGCATTTGGGCAAGACCCCTCTATTCTCTGCAACACAGATTCCATATCTATACAGTAAGAGGGTTGGACCTGATGGGTTGGTCTTTGCAGACCCTTCAGCTCTGAACTCTGTGACTGTATGTTTCTGTTATGCCCCATGTCCAAGACAAATGGTGAAAAAAGAAAAGAGACCTTGCTGAATCACTACTGGCATCATCTGCTTCAGACTGGCTGGGAAGTAGGTCAGAGCTTGGCAGACACGAGAATGTGGTTGGCTTCAGCTGTGAGCTTGCTCGAGTCCTCTTTGCAGACACCTGCCTCAGACAGGGCCTGGGGGAGGGGCCGGTACTCTGAGGTGGAGAAGGCTGTATGTGGGGCCGCAGGTACTGCAGGCAAGAAGCGGTAGGTTGGTCAGGAGAAGGAGCCCATTGGTGGGTGGGTGGGGAATGAAGGAAACAGAGCTAGGGACTGGTGGAGAAAGGGAGAAGCTGGTACCTGTTGAGCATTTATTTTTGTGGAGCACCGGCCAGTACTCTTTTTTTATTCCTCTCAACCACATTGGGAGGCCGATGTCATTATTTGCATTTTAAGGATGATAAGATTGAGGCTTGGAGAGGCTGTGGTTTAAACTTTTGGAAATTGGGAGGAAGGAATCAAACTTGGTTCTGATACCAAAGCCCCTATTCCTTTCACAGTCCCAGGCCATGCTCTGTCCTAGGTGCTAGGGAGATAGCGTTGAAGGAGCCAGGTCAAGCCCATGTCCTCATAGTGCTTGCAGTCTAGGGGAGAGGCAGATAGCAAACCAGTAGACAAACATATTTTCAGGTAGTGAAGAGTGCTAAGGAGGAAAACAAAGCAGCATTAGGCAATCACACATGACAGTCTCATTGGAATGTTGTGTTTTTACATCCTAGTTGGTAAGATTGTGCGTTGATAAAATAAGCTGACCCAAGGAAACCACATGCCTCTAGATTGAGATTCTTGATGTCAGAATGTAGCTCTTGTCATAATATGAACCAACCGTGTGATTTGGGCAAGTAAGTCACTTTCCTGTGGTTAATATTGAGGAAAGTAATTCCTCTCCTTCCTACTTTACTAGGTGATAGCAAAGATCAAGCAAAATAGCTCAATGTGAAAGTGTTTATAAAACCTATAAAAACACAATCCAACAATGGAAATGTCTTTGTTTTTAAGAGCTTTGGTCAATCTTTCAAGGGATATCTCGTTATATTTATTTACTACGTTTCTGTTCATTGGGGAAACAACTGTTTCATTTGGTCATTTCCTTATTCCTAGAATGAGGTCAAGAATGCGGACCTGCAAAGCCATTCTCAAGAGAGTTTGGATGTGATTCGTTGGTCACAGAGGAGCATTGGAGGTGTTGGAACAGAGAGCTGGTCTTTAGTCGTGTCATTGAAAGGTGGTAGGGGTGGACCTGAGGGGCAGCGGCAAGGGTCAGGGAATGAGATGGGGAACTGAGGGAGGTGGTAGTCAAGCTTGGGTCTGACTCCACAGTTGCACACAGAGGGGCAATTGGATCAGTTGGTCAGCACACACTTATTGAGGCCCTACCATGTGCTGGACTAGCTGAGGAGGGGGAGATATGGGAGACGTCTCGGATGGGTTCAGCATTTGAGATGAGCCTGCTGTGGGTATTCTGCTGGATGCTGAGCCTTCAAAGAGGAATCAGTTGTGCTTCTGGCTGGCAAGGAATGCCCTCTCAAGTAATTAATATCTGTTCTGTTCTGAAGAGTATGTAAACCAACATTCAGTCTAGTAGGTGAGCCATCCATGTAGACAGAGATCCGATTTAAAATGTATAACCATCTCTATTCCAGGGGCACCAGCTCTGCTAGGGTGGACAGTTCCAGTGCTGGGTTGTGGGGAAATCCGCAAGGCTCTAGGAGAGGGACTAGGACAATTAGGGTGATTCGAGGACACTTGGGGACCTTAAGAAGCAGCTGTTTATCAATGAGTAAGGTTATATTTAAATATTGTAGCCAGCAGTGTTGTCATATCTCTGTGTTGGTGAATAGCATCCCTGCATGTGGTTATACAATTATCTTACAGTATCATCCATGTCATGACTCATGTACTCATGGGCACCAAGGGGGGAATGATTGGAAGGGTTTCCCGGGGGGAGGCAATGCTTGAGCTGGGTTTTGGAAGATGTATAGGAGTTTTTGTAAAGAACTTCCCTGGAAGAAGGGAGAACATGTGCAAGACCACCAGTGTGCCACACTACTCAGGGTTTGACTGGATGGTGGCGAGGTTGGGGCTTAAGAGATTTTGTGCTTAGATGACCATGAGCACTGCCTTTAACTGAGCAGGAAAGAAAAGTGGAAGAGCAGCACATCTGTTTTATCCCCTCTTCAAAGACAGGGAAAAGGGATCCAGGGAGGAGGGTTAGACAAGACTTTTTTTTTTTAAAGTAATAGCTACCTTGTGTTAGGTGTTAGGCAGCTTGCAAACATCATCTTAAATCTTTCCAGTAACCCCATGAGGTAGGAATGTTTATCCTTGATTCATTTTACAGATGAAGAAAT
>PVKH010025800.1:0-13346 GCA_004027955.1 Chaetophractus vellerosus | reverse complement strand
ACAAAATACTTTCACAGCAACACCTAGTGTATGATTGAATAACTGGGGTCTAGAGCCCAGACAAATTGGCACATAAAACTGACCATCACACTAACTTTCTGACACAAGTTGTTGCCATTTCATCTTGTAGTTTCCTTGTAGAGTCATGGAAACAGACTTTTCTCGAGAAGGATTGGCTTCTTTAAGCAAGTAGACGATGGTGTTTAGAAACCAAGATCAGAGGGCCAGATGTTCTCATTACACTGGTATTATAATGATTTTTAGAGCTTCTGAGCAGACAGAGCTGGGAAATATGTATGTATGTGTATATGTGCATGTGTAATATTATATATATATATATATGTATATTGAGAGATTGGGAGGGAGAGAAAGAGAGGTAAAATTTTTGCAGTCAGGAGTATGAGTTCATCCTGAAACATTCAGTTCTACTACAAGCATAAAACAAAAGAAGATACATTCTAGTTCTCACCTTTTTATATTTGTAACTCCCTTCTGAAGTAGCGGGAAACCTGGCTCCCATAATGCTCAAATATATTTCCTCAATTTTCTCAATACTAGAATATACAGAAAGTTTCTAAATTGCTAACCACACCACTGTTGAAAGCAGATTTACTAACTAGTGTTTAGTTTTAATTTACAGGCTTTCTTTCACATAAAATTGTTATATATTTGTCTTAATTTACCACAGGGATACCAAAGTAAAGTACCAGAAATGGGTTGGCTTTTACAATGGGAATTTTATTTATGGTAAAAACTTACAGTTTTGAGGTTGTGGAATATCCAAATCAAGGCATCAGTAGAGATACTTTCTCACCAAAGTCAGCTACTGGTTTTCCTGGGGTCTGCCATGTGGCAAAGCAAGATGGCTGCCAATCTCTGCCATGGTCTCTGCCTTCCTCTCCATAATCTACCATCTCTCAGAGCTCAACTGTGGGCAACCAGGCATAGGGCTTGTCTCTTTCCAGGCCTCCTCTCTCAGCCTCAGCTGCTCTGCTTTCTTCCCAAGTTTCAGGCATATGACTCATCTCTTCAGTATTGAGCTGCTCTGTGAGCCCAGCCTCTTGGGGGCTTTGTGCTTAAGCTTTGGCTGCTAGTGACCTTTGAGTCCTGTATCACATGGCAGGATCAAAAATGGCAGAGTTCCCTTTTCCTATGTGTGTTTCTCCCTCTGTGTCTCCATTTATATAGGATCTAGCAAGAGGGCAGAAGCACAACATGAGTCTTTTGGATCTAATCAAAAGGGTCTCACACCCACAGGAATGGATTAGTTCAAAAACAATCTTTTTCTTTTGGGGATCCATAAAAGAACTGCAAATTGTCACAATAGTGAAAAGCAAAAATCTTTGTGTACATTTTTATGAGTTTTTAAATTTCATACATCTTTGTAACACTCAACTCTATCAAAACATGAATCATTTCCACCATTACAAAAGGGTCTCTTGGGTTACTTCCTGGTGAATCTTTCCCTCCCAGAGACAACACATTTTCTGATTTTTTTAAAAAGAGAAGTTTTTCCTGTTCTAGAACCTTTTATAAATAGTTTTAGTATAGATGACTTTGCATGTTTAATTAAATTTATTTATTAAATTTATAGTGAATATTGTTTTATTAATTTTACCATTAAGTATGATATAGTTATAGGATTTCTTTTTTTAATATACTTTTTTATTTTTATGTTTTTAAAAGAAACTTAGATTACATCAATGTTACACGAAAAACATAGGGGAGTCCCATATGCCCTGCTCCTTAGCTCTCCCACATTTTCCTACATCAGCAACATCCTACATTAGTGTGGTACATTTGTCACAACTGATGAACACATCTTGGAGCATTGCCACTAACTGATGATTATAGTTTACATTGTAGTTTACAATCTCTCCCACACAGTTTTGCAAGTTATTACATGATATACAATGGCCTGTATCTGTAATTGAAATGTCATTCAGGATAATTCCCAACTCCCAAAAATGCCCTCAAATTATACCTATTTTTCCCTCTCCCTCCCCTCAGAACCTCCAGTGGCCACTGCCTCCACATCCAGGATAAAAGTTCTTCCATTGTTAGAATCACACAAGTCTACAGTAGAACAGCTGTAAGCCTACTCCAGTCTATTGTCCATTCCTCCATCCTGAGGATTCTGTGATGGTGATAACCACTCCACATCTAATTGAGAGGGGGCTTGGGTTCCATGGGGCAGATGGATGGAACTTTCTTGCTTGCAGTTGCAGACTCTCTCTGTTTCTTGAGATGGTCATTGTCAGTCATCTCCTTGTTAGTTGTCCTGGGTGAGTCCAATGAACTGGAGAGTAGGTGTTGCAAGTCTGTTGAGATTCAGGGTCCAACTGGCACACGGACAGCCCCAAAATTTATGTCTCTTGGACATGCAACTATCAACTCTAGTACTAGCTATAGGTTCAAATAGAGGGGCAGCAGAGCCATGTGCGGGGAAAATACAGCTGAGCCCAACTCTATCACACTGGGGAGCATAAATTCCAAAGTAGGGCCCACTGGCAAGGCACCAAACTTCTGAGCTGTCTGCCCTGCCTATAGTGCCTGGATGTCTCCAGAGCTCTCAGGAGCCCCACTATTTGAGGTAATATTTATTTTGGCAGTCTATGAATTCCTGCTGAGACATGCATAAGTATAACCTCTGAAATGACCTCCAGACTCACTTTGAAGTCTCTTAACCATATAAACTCATTTGTCTTTATCCTTTCCCCCTTTTTGGTCAAGGACTTTTTCCAGTTACGTTGCTAGTTGGTGCTTGGTAGTGATCCCTTGGTGCCAGGGAGGCCCATCCACAGGAGTCATGTCCCACGCTGGGGGGGAAGGTAATGCATTTATATGCTGAGTTTTGGTTTAGAGAGAGGCCACATTTGAGCAACAAGGAGGGTCTTAGGAAGTAATGCTTAGGCACCCTATAATACTATGCTAAGTTTCAATTTCAAAAGTAAAGGTTCATAAGTACAGTCATCACAATCAATGGCCCGTCAATGGCCCATCCTCCTTCACTAGTGTCTGCCCCTGTACTCAGGGGATTCTTGCTGTCCCATTAGAGAATGTAGCAGAGCTCCCCAGGATGGGAATTTGATATTTCTCTGGTTATTGTGTGGATCTCCAGCCACTGTGACAATGCTCCATGAACACCTGAACACATTCATATACCTTATAGGTATGTCCCAGGTGAACCTCCTCTAAAACTGCCCTTTATCAATTTGAGGATGATTTCTTCTATAAACAGTTTGCTAAGTTTTTCTTATGAATAGATATCGAATTTTGTCAAATACCTTCTCTCCATTATTGAGATGATCATATGGTTTCTCTTTTTAAAATGTTGGTATGGTAAAATACATAGATTGGTTTTCAAATTGAAGCAATTTTATGCTCTTGAGATAAATCTCACTTGATTTATTATTTATTACTGGATTTGATTTGTTAAAATTTGTTAATGATGGTTATATTTATATTCATGTGAAAACATATGTCGATATTTATGAGGATATTCATGAGGGCTCCTCAGATGATCTATTTTTTCCTGCCTAGGCACTGGTAATTTGTATTATTCAAGGAATTTGTCCATTTTATCAGTTATTGAAGTTATTGGTGTGGACATGCTAAAAAGGACCCTTCACTCCCACCAAAACTTTGGTTCAGATGTCAAGAGAGATGATGCTACACATATACCAAAAGCATATTTGAAAAGATTTATTATTCTAAGGAGGCTTTCTAGAGAGAGTAGAGCAGGTCCCCTAAGCAGATCTAAAATGGCTGGAGAAAGCAAGAAGTGGTAACTGGTAACTGGTTTGGGAGTAGAGCTTCTGTGAAGATTCTCACATGTGGCTGTGGTCTTGCATGTTTTGGCTCTCCTGCTGGGGACAAAAAAGGGAGCACCTGGGATTTCTTATCAGATTGCCCAGATGTGAAACAAATGGAAAAGGAAGGGATGGGTCTTAAAAGCTGTCAGCAAACATCAAAAAATGGAGCCAGATTCTTTAATACAATTGTGTACAGTATTCTTAATATACCTTCTTATCTTGTTAGTGTCTTGGATCAGTACTCATGTTTCTTCTTTCATTCCTGATATTGGTAATTCTGTCTGCTTCCCCCCCCCCCTTGATTATTCTGGCTAGAGTTTGGTCAATTGTTTTGATTTTTTCTTAGAGAACCAGCTTTTGGTTTCATTGATTTTCTCTATTATTTTTCCTTTTTTATTTCATTGATTTCTACTCTTATCTTTATTATTTCATTCCTTCTGCTTATTTTGGGTTTAATTTTTCTCCTCTTTTCCACTTTATGAGAGGGGAATGTTGAACCTTGTATTATTTTGGACTTGCCTATGTCTCTATGTCTCCTTTTAGTTCTATCAGTTTGTGCTTTATTTCTACTGAAGTTCTGTTATTAGTGTGGACTCATTTAGAATTAATATTCTTTTTAATCCTTGATGCATTTATCATTATGAAAAATCCCTCATTATCCATGATACTATTTTTTGTTCTGAAGTTTGCTTTGTTCTTAATATATTGACTCTAGCTTTCTTTGATTAGTGTTGGCATGGTTTATACCTTTTCATCATTTTACTTTTAGTCTATCTATTTTTTCATATTCAAAGAGTTTCTTGTAGATAGCATATTGTTAATTCTTGCTTTTTTATCCAATCTGACAGTCTTTGCCTTTCAATTGGAGTATTTAGACCATCTACATATAATGTAATTATCAATATGGTTTGGTTTTAAAAACTACCATCTTGTCACTTTCTACAACATTTTAATTTTTTTCCTTTTAACTACTTTTCTGTTTTATTTTGATTGAGATTATTATTTTACTTCATCTGGATTATTAGCAATACTCCTAATTTATATTTTTAGTGACTCCTCTAGATTTTATGATATATCTCTTTAACTTATCACTGTCTGCCTTCAAACAATATTATATCACTTCATATTATTTTCCTTCAAATATTATATCACTTCAAATATTATACAAATACATCACTTCATATTATATCACTTTAAAAATTTTTCAATAGTATAATTCCATTTCCTTCCACCCATTGTCTTTTGAACCATTGTAATTATATATTTTAATGCTTTGTATATTTTAGACTCCCTTACATTGTTATTTTGTTTGAGACACAAATTATCTTTTAAAGCAATTGAAATGAGAAAAGTATACATACTATATTTACCCACATTTTACACCTTTTCAGAGTTCTTCATTTATTTGAACAGACCCAAATTTCCATCTGGTATCATTTGCCTTATGCATAAAGAAATTCCTTTAATATTTTTTCATTAAATTTATTTGACAGCTCTATTAACTTTTGCTTGTGTCAAAACATTTTTTTTTTGCTTTCATTTCTAAAATATATTTTTGCTGGATGTAGAATGCCTGGTTGACAATTTTTTCTTTCAGTTCTTTAAATATGTAGCTTCATTCCCCCCCCCCCCCCGGTTTATTAGGTTCTGATAAGAAACTTCTTATCATTCTTTTATCGTTGGCTGCCTTCAAGGCTATTCTCAATACATTTGGTTTTCAAAAATTGAACTCTGATTTGTCTAGATATGTTTTTCTTTGTATTTGTCCTTGCTTGGGGTTCTCTGAGTTTCTTGGATCTCTCATTTGTTGTTGTTGATTAATTTTGGAAAATTTGCAGCTGTTATCTCTTAAAATATTTCTTCTGCCTTCTCCTCCTTCCTCTGGGACTCTAATTAGATATATATTAGATGTGGATACCATGTTTGTTGGATTCTTGCTCTTTCTTTTCTTTTGCTTCGTGTTTTGGTGAATAATTTCTATTGACTTATTTGAAGTTTAGTGCTTATTTTCTCTACTGTGTCTGGTCTGCTTATAAGCACATAAAAGGAAATTTTCATCTATGATATCATATTTTTCATTTCCATTTCTCTTGGTCTCTCTTTTTTTTTACTTTATTTATCACCACCCTCCCCCAGATGGTTCTCTTGTCTGTCTATTCATTGTTTGCTCGCCTTCTCCAGGAGGCACTGGGAACTGAACCAGGGACTTCCCACATGAGAGGTTAGTGCCCAACAGCCTGAGCCACATCTACTCCCTGTGGGCTGTGGCATCTGCTGGCTTGTGGCATCTGCTCATTGCAATGGGGGCGGCATCTGCTCATCTTCTTTTTTAGGAGGCACTGGGACCTGAACCCGGGACCTCTCATGTGGTAGGAAGGTGCCCAACTGGTTGAGCCACATTTGCTTCCCTTTGTTTCTCTTTTATATTTTCCATTTATTTGTTGAAGCCCTGTAACCTTTAGCATATAATTTAAAAATTGATATCTCAGAGTAAAAGCCCTGTAACCTTTAGCATATAATTTTAAAATTGCTATCTCAGAGTAAAATTGCTATCTCTCTTGGGCCATCTTTTGTTCTTTAGAGTTGGTCTTTCTTTCTTTTTTTTATATGCCTCAATTTTTCATTGACTGCCAGGTATTTTCTCTGTAAGTAAATTAGAAATTGAGATAAATAATATTCATACCTAGAAATGCGCATGACTCTTCGTCTATAGGCTAGTGTGGAAGGCTCAGTCAATCTAGTCAGTACTTGAGCTGGGTTTGGGTTTTGCCATTATAATGGTTACCTTTGCTACACCAAGGCTTCAATTACTCCATTGGTGGATTTCTGTATCTTGTGCTTAGTATGCAGCCTAGAGTGAGTGTAAGGCTTTGAGTAACAAAGTGATTTTCTCAGCATTATTATTCTACTCTCATTTTTCCTGTGCACTAGAAGGGGTCTCTCTGTACTTTTGCCTCTTCCCCAGTGGTTTTCTGCTGCTGTTGAAGGCTTATTGTGTGGGTGGGGTGAGAGGCAGGGATTTCTTAGTTCTTCTGCTCCAATTTTAGTCTTGTACAATTCTCGTGTGCTCTAGCTTCAGTACTGGGGCTTTCTCAGGCCTTCCTCCAGTGGCAACCTGCCTCTGCCTCTTACCCAGCTCCTCTAGCCCCATGGAAGCAAAATTCTCCTTGCATCAGTGGGTGTTCATGGGTACAAATGAGTTTCCTATTCCTTCCCCAGTGGCAGATGGCTTTTGCCTAGCATCATTGCAGCGTGGGGGAAGTGTTTCTTTTACTTCCCCTGTGAAAATCTAACCTTTACCTGTGCGACCGCAGTGAACAGGGAGCAGAAAGATTTCCTGCCCCTCCCTAAGTGCAGATAGCTTTTGACTTGTGTGAAAGCATACTGTTATCAGGGACATGGGCAGGTCTTCTGCCTTCCTCCCAGCAACAGAATGGCATTTCCTTGTAGCAGAGAGGATTCTGAGATGTAGGTGGGTTTCATGCCTCTCTCCAGTGGCAATCAGTCGTCCCTTTGTACTCAGGTAAGGCCCGTGGTGCTCATCCAAAGATAAACCAGTTCATGTAGCCTGTCTCTTTGCAAAGACATTGCCACTCTTAGGAATTCAGTTGATTTGGTTGCCTTCCAGCCTCCACAATTATGATTTCTTAGATTATACTGATGTTTCTCATTGTTAGCATGAAAGTAACACACTTTTGTGACTTTCTACATCCTAAATGGAAGTTTATAAGAACACAAATTTTATTTTGATTAGCACTTATTTCCCACTATTTTCTTATTTTCATTGAGATTTCTTCTTTGTCCTATGCATTATTTAGAAGGATGTTATTTGATTTCCAAGTATTTGAGGACTTTAAGATATCTTATTATTCATTTCTAATTTAATTTTATGTGATTAGAAAAGATACTCTGTAAAATTTTCAAACCTTTCAAATTCATTGACACTTATTTTATGGCCTAGGTTGTGGGTTCTTTTGGTTAACACTGCATGTATACTTGAAAAAAATGTATATTCTGTAGTTGCTGGATGCTGTGCTCTATAAATATCTTCATTGATAGTGGTCTTCAGGTGCCCTGAGTAGTTCTATCAATTATTGAGGAAGACCCTAAAATCTCCAACTATGATAGTGGAGTTATTTCTCCATTAAATTCTGTCAGTGTTTGCTGTACTGTGCTATTGCACAAACTCTATGATCATTGCATCTTTCTGGTGAATCGACCATTTATTACCATGAAATTTCTCTCTTAATCTCTGATAATAATCCTTCTATTGAGGTCAAATTTTTCTGTATTAGTTTAGCCATAAGGGTTTCTTATGTTTACTGCCATTTCCCTGGCATATCCTTTTCCATCTTTTTTCCATCTTTTTTACTTTCAACCTATTTTCATCTTTTCATTTAAGGTGCATCTCTCATACAGTATTTTTATTCATTCAGATAATTTCTGCTTCTCACTGGGAGTGCTTAATCCATTTATAGACAATGTAATTATTGATATATTTGGATTAAGGACTAAAATTTTGCTATCCATTTTCTCTTTGTCTCATCTGTGTTTTGTTCTTCTACTCCTCCTTTTCTGCTTTATTTTGTCATAATTCCTAACATTGTTTTCTTATGTGTAATATGTCATTTTTCTTGGCTGATTTTTAGGTTTTATATTTACTCTCCAGCATCAGCAGTTCAACTATAATGTGGTGGGTATTTTCTTTATTTCTTTATTGTCCTTAGGGTTTGTGGAGCTTCTTTGTTGCTTTTGGCTTCACTAAATTTGAAGTTATTTCTTTGAAGTTTGTTCTGCCACATTTTCTTCCTCCTCTTTTTCAAAGCTGCCAATTACAAATATGTTCATCTGTTATGCTCTGTTTATACTTTTTCAATGTTTTTTCACCCCTTTTCAATTTGATCTATCTTTAAGTTCACAGTTACTTTCTTCTGCCATCTCCAACATGCTGGCAAGCCCATTCAGTGAATATTTTTAATGTTATATTTTACTTTCCTCTCCCAGCATATCCATTGGTTTTCTTTTTAGAGTTCCCATTACTCTGCAGATTTTCTCCTTGTGTTTGGTTATTAAAGCCATGTTCTCTTTTAAGCCATTGAGTATATTATTATAACTACTTTAAAGTCCTTGCCTATTATTCCCAACATTGGTGTCATCTTGGTGTCTATTTCTATGGACCACCTTTCTCATAATTCTTGATCCCATTTTCCTATTTCTTTCCACATCTAGTATTTTTTTATTGTATCTTGGACATTTTTAATGATACATTCATTTTATAGACAGAGACTCTAGGTCCCATTATCCTTCCCTTATAAATGCTTTTTGGCTGTTGTTCTTGCAGGAAGTTAGGTTGGTTGGACTCAAACCCCAAATGCTATCTCCCTGGGAATAGGCAGTAGCTGAAAATGTTTAGTTCTTTCAACCTTCCAGCTATTGCTTTTCATCTGGAAACTTGGTGTGTCTCCAATGCATGCAAAGTTCAGGGACAAGGGTATGGAGAGAATTTATATGCAGTTTTTTTGGGCTCCCCTTTTGTGGCTCCCTAATTCTCAGATTTTTCCTTTCATTCCTTACCCTCTCTAGCAGTTGCAAATTCCATACACTGAATTCTCAAGCTAGTAAGACATTTCTGTTTCAATTCTTCCTCCCTTATGCCACCGAGACTGGGTTGTGCCCTTACACAAAGGAGCCATTTAAGCACAAGTTTTTGTCCGGCACATTTTTCTTCTTTCAAGGATAAGTCTATCCTGCTCTCCAGCTTCTGTTTGCTTTTGGTCACTCTCCACTGCCTACATATAGCTTTTTATTTTTTATTATTTTGTCCAGTCTGTCATTGTTATCTGCAGGAAATTCAGCCCAGAATGGAACTCCCATTGTATAGTTTTTAAAGATAATCCTTCAGGAGGTTAAATATATGTCCAAATAAACATACAGGTCAAATATGTTATCTTTTAATGAATATGTGTCACCCATCTAAGTATATTACAAGTCCCTTGAGGGTAGACACTCTGTCCTCTAGCTGTTTATTGTCTTATTCCCTGGCACTAGTTCTTCCCAAGATTTGATGATGTTGAAGAATGCTTAAAATCCTTAATGATCTAGTGTTAAAGAAGCCACATGCAGACTTTTAATTTCATTATGTTCTATATCCAAAAATAAAAAAGATTCCAGTTTTGAACATGAGTGTTAGATATCACTTATGGGATTAAGAATTTCATAGCCATAGTTTAGGAGACAGCAAACTATAGCTGACAAACAAATCTGATCCACTGCCTATTTTTGTACATAAAGTTTTATTGGAACGCATTCAAGGTCATTTACACATTGTCAATGGCTGCTTTCACAATACAATGGCAGGGTCGAGTAGTTGTGATTATATAGCTGGCAAAATCTAATATAGAGAGTGTCTGGACATTTACAGAAAAAGTTTGTGGCCTTCTTTAGATCAATGTGAAATAATCACCAATACTTAAAAGAAACAATTCAAAGTGCATACTCCATTGCACATCAATTCCTTGAGAAGTGTTTTTTTTTTGTGTTTTTTTTTTTAGTATGCTGGACAAAAGACTCACTGTGGTAGGCAGAATAATGGTCCCAAAAAGGTGTCCATGGCCTAATCATGGAACCAGTGATTATGCTATTTACTTTTCAGATGTGATTAAGAATACAGATTTTGAGATGCGGAATGCTTTAGTTTGCTAGGTTGCTGAAAGTAAATACCATAAGATGGGTTGGCTTGAACAATGGGAATTTATTAGCTTACAGTTTTGAGGCTGAGAAAAATGTCCAAATCAAGGCAATGCTTTCTTCCCATAGACCAGCTGTCAGTAATCCTTGGCTTCTCTGCCACATGGCAAGGCACATGGCGGCGTTTGCTGGGCTCTCCCTTCTCTTCCAGGTTTTGTTGCTTTCAGCTTCTTGCTTCCATGACATTCTTTCTCTTTGTCTGAATTTAATTTTCTAATAAAGGACTCCAGTAAGAGGATTAAGACTTACCCTGGGCCACACCTTAACTGAAGTAAGCTCATCCAAAGGTCCTACTTACAATGGGTTCACACCCACAGGAATGGATTAGCTTTAAGATCATGATTTTTGGGGGTACATACAGCTTCAAACCACCACAGAGAGATTATTTGTTTGGGTCCAATCTAATCACATGAGTCCTTAAAAACAAGTGCCTTTCCCAGCTATGATCAGAGAGAGATGTGATGATGGAGGAAAGATCAGAGAGGTGTGATGCTGTTAGTTTTGAAAAGAGAAGAAGGGCGTCATGCACCAAAGAATGCAGGCAGCTTCTAGAAGCTGAAAAAGGGAAGGAAAACGATTCTCCCTTACAGCTTCCAGAAAGGAACACGACCCTGCTAACACCTTGGTTTTAGACCTATGAGACCCATGTCACACTTCTGAGCTCCAAAACAGTAAGATATTAAAATTTGTATTATTTTAAGTCACTAAGTTTGTGGCAAGTCATTACAGTAATCCACTCACATTTTGTAATGCACAAAGGAGTGGATTCATTTCAAAATTATTGAAAAATTATATTCCAAATGAGAACTATATTATTTTACCCTAGAAGAAAGTGAAGTCTCTCTCCCTGAATCAGCTTTAATTTTGCAGCAACACATTTGGAGCAGGTACTTTTTTATCTGTTTCTGCCATCTGCGATGTCTGAAATCATTAAAGGAAAAAAAATCATGTGCAAAGGAAGGCAGATCTAAGGGATTTCATTGGGTTATGGTTGCCAGGGAAACCATTTTACTTGGTAATCAATATGTTCAGTATGTCTCTGTTGCTTTGTGCTTAACTTCTAAAGATAACATTGCAGGGTGGGTCCCTGGAAAACATCAGGGAGGTAAACCTTGAAATACTAGTCTCAATGAGAGAAAACCTGGATAACTTATTTCTATGAAACTGGAAAAAAAAAAACTTAAGAAAATGAAGGGCTTTGTTTATTGTACACATTGAATAAAATGGGATTCGCTTTTTCAACAGCAAATTGGCAGGGCTAAGTAAAGTCCCTGGTATTCTCTTGCAATGCCATGAAAACAAAAGCACAGCTCACGTAGCAGCAAATTAAGGTTTCCTTTTCAAAATCTTTCTCCCCCTCTCAGCAACCCCCTTCCCCAAGCATTTCTTCCGTCAGGGTTGTCTCTCAACTAAGAAATATGAAAAAATCTAGACTTCCAGCCTTTAAGGGCACTGGTCAATATAGGATATTAAATTGTACTCACTATCAAATGGAATCATAGACTGCTTTATTCCGCCGAGTTAATGGAGCCCTAGAGACACCAAGCAACTTACTCCTGCTTCAAAAACAGAGAACATGAAAGAAATGCTTAAAGAGGCACTCAGGGCATCAGGGGATTGTTCCTTGTGCTATGTTTTGAGGTTTTCGGAGTACTTTTGCTTAAAAAAAGTAAAGTCGACTCTTGACTGCTTGACCATAGCCACACTCTGTCAGATCAGTAGGTAACAATTTGAAAGAGAGAGAAGTGACACAATGACTCTAATAAGACATTTATTACATTTATTATTATGACCCTGACATTTTTCACACTGTCAAGGATTAGTTTTTGAGACATATTCTTATTTTAGGATCATATATGCCCATTCCAAGTCTCAGAACCAGAGGGATTTAACATTGTGCATCTGTGCAATTGCTTTTACTTTTTGCATTTAAATTATTTAAAAATATATTTTTGTGGAAATGATTATGTTTGAAATCATCTTGGTCAGAAAGACAGGCAGGGCAAAAATAAATGACACAAAATGATGAAGTAATAGACGAGCAAACATAAAAGATTTTAAAAATTCTTCTAAGGACTGTGAAGAATTATAAGTGGGTAAATACATGTAATATTATCTGTGTTTATCCAATTCAATATGAATTTTACTTTGGCAGAATTTTTTTTGAGCTCAAGGAAATTCTTGAGCTTTGTTGTTATGAATGATGAAATGCAGGGTAGGAAATATTGATCTAATTTTTCTTTCAAAAGAACAACACTTAATAAAACAAAAGACTAAATTTCGCTTAGTACGTAGTTCTTTAAAATGGTCCAGAAAGATGTCAGAAACAGTTTAAATGAAGATATAACAGCAATAAGATTTCTGGACTCTTCAAAAATAAAGACAATAAAAATAATTACAAACATACTTAAAAGTTATATACTTGTCTCACAATGTCACCTAGTTTTCCTCAACAGGTACTTCTGAATTAAAAATCAGAGGTTTTCTTAGGATTCTCACTGAAGACAAGGGCTGTTATCTGGGCCCATGGTGACCTGAACAAACAGCCCTGACTGCATCCTTTGAATATTATCATGTGTTTATCTCTTTATTTTATTTTTTTATTTTAATTTTTTTTTCAATAGCAAAAAGGGAGATTTATTACTAGCTTAAGCTAGGGTCCAGGCCTCCTGATCGCGGGCAATGCCATGGACCCCGACCCAAGGCAGTTACAGGATTTATAAGCATCACCAGGGGTATGGGAAGTGCCCATGAGGTCACATCTGATAAGAGAAGCCCCGAGTG
>PVKH010025799.1:0-13346 GCA_004027955.1 Chaetophractus vellerosus | reverse complement strand
AGTTCACATTGTAGTCTACACTCCCTCCCACACAGTTCTGCAGGTTATGTGATGATATAAAATGGCCTATATCTGTCATTGCAATGTCACTCAGTATGATTCCCAAGTCCCAAAAAAGCCCCTGTATTAAAACTGATTTTCTTTCTCCCTGCCCCCAGAGCCTCCAGTGGCCACTGGCTCCACATCAGTGTTGTAATTTCTTCCATTGCTTGAATATATGTCTATAGTAGAAGACCAGTAAGTCCACTCTAGTCCATAGCTTTTCCCCCAGTCCCAAGGGTTCTGGGATGGTGACTCCCGGGGAAGAACCTCCCTGGCACCGAGGGATTGCTACCAAGCACCAACTAGCAAAGCAACTGGGAAAAGACCTCGAATAAAAGGGGGAAAAGGTAAAGACAAATGCGTTTATATGGCTAAGAGACTTCATGTGGTTTTAATTTACATTTCCCTGATTGAGGAAACTATTGAGGTTAGATATCGTTTCATGTTTATGGGCCATTCATATTTTCTTTACTCTGATTGTCCATTCACATCTTATGCTCATTTTTTCCCCATTGGGTTTCCTGAAATTACCACATTATCCTTTATAATAATGTAAAGCCTGGGATTGTTTCTGGCTTTGACCAGGCTCTAAAATACCTTCTCCCCTTTATCTAAAGCAGTGGTTCCCAAACTGCAGCCCCCCGTGGCCCCTGGGGACTCATTAGAAATGCAGATTCTCAGACCCCACCCAGGCCTCCTGAATCCCTGGGGGTGCTAAAGCTTTAGAGCCTCTGACTCCGAGGATACAATCCACAGAATTCAGCCTAAAGGTGTCCCTGTCTGAATCCCAGAACCTGTGAACGTGTCACCTTCCATGGCAAAGGGCACTTTGCAGATTTGTTTACATTAAGGATCTTGAGAGGGGAGTGAGCTTGGGTCATCTGGCTGAGCCCAAGGTCACCCCAGGGCCCTTATAAGAGGGAGGCAGGTGGCCCAGAGCCATGGAAGGAGGTGTGACGATGGACGCAGAGGTCAGGAGCCAAGGCGGGCAGGCGGCCTCTGGAAGCTGCAAAGGCGGGGAGCAGACTCTCCCGGGGTCCTCCGGGAGTGCAGCCCTGCCAGCCCATTTCAGACTTCTGCGCTGCTTGGAGCCATTGCCTGAGGGCCCAGTTGGTGCAGCAGCTGCGCCCAGTGACTCCTGCATCCGGCCATTCGCTCTCCCAGACAGGCCTGCTCCGTGCTCCATGAATATTCCCAGCCTGCCTCCCTTTTCCACGCGTTTGCCCCTGTGATACTTAAGCACCTCGGGCTCTATCGTCAGGGAAGGCGAGAGCTTTCTGTCTGGGAGATCCCCACCACGTAGCCCGGTGCCCAGCATGTTAGAGCACTCAGTGAGGATCTGTGCACACCCCACTGAAGTCCAGATTTACGGCTCCAGAATCCAGAGCCTCCCCTGGCTCTCACCGGACCTGCTGTCAGCTTTGCTAGGTCTCCAAAATCGTCTGCGGAGGCACCTGCCCCTGCCCACCCAGCAGCTCCTGAGCCCTGGGTCAGGTCCGATTCACCCGTCTCCAGTACTGAGCTCAGCACCCAGGAGACTGGGAAAAATGGAGAAGAGGTTTATCCAGAGTGAATGATCGGAGGAAGACAATGTCGGAAGACAGAGGAGCCATGCCTAAGGGGTGTTGAGGCGCAAAAGGCACGGGCCATGATTTCTTTCCGCAGACAGGACATGGGCCACTTGATAAGACATGAAGACGTTCACCAGCCCTTCGTGAAAAGTCTACTTGAAAACGCAACCCTACCAACCGAAAAGGCAGAGCCGAATAAAGGGCTCAGAAACACGTGTTTGTAGTCCCAACTGCTCCGCATGGCTGTGGTTTCCAGGAATCCCTCCAGCTGAGTCTCCCACCCCGGCACTGCTGACGCCCGGGGCTGGGTAGTGCTTTGTTGTGGGGTAGTCTGTGTGTTGTAGGATGTGGGCAGCGCCCCTGGCCTCTACCACCAGGTTCCACTTGTCACAACCCAAACTGTCTCCAGACATTGCCCAGTGTCTGTAGTTGAGACTCTTCTATGACCACACGTCAATTATCCAGCTGGTTCCTAAACTATACCAAGCTCTCCAGCTGATTCCAGTGACTTAAGACAAGTACAGGCCAATTCCTAGAACTCTGCCATAATTACTTGGCTTTTCATAGAAAGTCAATCATAATTAATTTAAACAGAATATTATTGAGGCTTCAAAATCTCCAGCCCCTATTCTGGGCACTGGGGACATGGACGGAACTTTGATCCCGACTTGCCCTCAAAGAGCTTTTGGGTTCTTGGGAGGAGATGAGAGAGGTTGAGTCATTGTGCCACCCAGTGTGGTGACAGCTCAGAGAAAGTGCCAGGACTGCCATGTACAGCTGTGTGGGTTGTACACTGCACAACTCTGGGATCAACATTCTACAAATCCTATTGTTTTATGGCCCTGTACATTGTGAGTGTGAGGAGTGTGTGATGCATACGGCATCTCCCACTTGACCGAGGAATGACCTGGCCCCTGCCCTACTCCTCACACCTCCCCCCGCCCCCAGCTCCCCAGTCATGGCCAGCTTTGGCTGCTATAACCTTGAGTGCTGCCCTCTCTAAACATGTACTGCTTTGGGAAAAGAGCACATACCAAGGTGTTTTCCCAGCTCTTGCACACAAGCCTCTGGCCCTTAGCCACCTTTGTTCCTCAGCCACATACAACCTCTAGAGTGGTTGCCGTAGGTGCAGACGTACTCAAATGAGCTGCTTGCGGCCCCACTGTCCGTTGCAAGGTAGCTGCGGCTTTCTGAAAGTAGGCTCCACTAAAAAAATGCGTAAGGATGAATCACCCTGGCGTTAGAGGCTCTTTCTTCAGAACCACAACCAGCTCCATCGTAGGGTGGTTTGAAGTAGTCCTGGCTGGGTCTCCCCCTATTTCTTCTTTTGGGGTGAGTCCTGCTGCTGGTTCTGCAGGATGCAACAAGGAGTCTGGGGACGTCTAGGGAAGGTTTCTTGGGTCGGCCAGATAGAGCGATGGCGCAGGAGGGAGGTGTTCCAGCTCCTAGAAAGAGGAGAAAGAGCTGGGGTGTTTGAAGGCTGTAGGATGGATGGCTCATCCCCTGCTGGGCGACTGGGGAGAGCCTCTCTGATGAAAGTGTGCTTGTTTGCGCTCATCCACGTCACCCCCCGCAGCCCTCCCTCTGCTCCAGCCCCAGACCTGTGCTCCAGCTGTCCCTCCGCTTGGCGCACCTTCCCCAGGTGGCCACCTGACCACCTCAGACCTCGTCCCAGCCTCGCTCAGATGCCACATCCGCATTAGCTCTGCCACCAGCCACCACCCCTCAGGCTTTACAGCCCCCCCAGCGCTGCTCCACTCCCCGTCTTTCCAAATCCCCTTTCACCTTCTAGTACACCTTGAATTTACTTACTATGTTGAGTGTTTACTCTTTCTCTCTCTGCAAGAATGTAAGCCTCTTATGGGCAGAGACATTTGTCTGTTTTGTTTATTGGTGTATCTCAAGAGCCTACAACAGTGTCCACACATGGTAGAGAACTAACAAATATTCAGCAAATGGGAAAATGAATTAATTGACTGAAAAAAAAAAAGTTCCCTCAGCTTAGAAGGAAATTTCTCAACTGTGACCACAAGAGGGAGCCAAAGATACATGTCCAACCCTTCCAGCCCCAGCCTTGGCGACCGGCTGCCCAAACCTGCACAGCACCTGGAAACCATCCAAGACCCGACGCGCGAGTGCAGGCGAGGGCTCTCGTCCAGCTTCTTGATATTTTATTATTATTATTATTATTTTTTTACTTAGTTTATCACCAGCATTCCAAAAACCAGACCTACGGAGGAAACCTAGGTCTGGGGACACATGCATGGTTTCTGATACAGCGAATTCCTTGATATTTTAAAGCAGCCCTAAAAACTGGGTAAAAATGACCAGGAGGAAAAGTACGGTGGTTCTCTCTGGGGTAGAGGCGATGGGTCATTTTTGTTCAGTATTTCCTGACTCTTCCTCGGCAGTCAAGAGGTTATTTAACAACTTATTTACCGGAGAGAAAGGCACGTGGCTGATTTACCGAGACCTTCAGCAGCCACTCTCCCGGCTCTGTTGCCTGCTGGGGACTTGCCTGCAGTTTAGGGTGGGCGGTGGGCGCTGACGCCCGTCTAGCTGGACCGAGGCGGCAGGGGGCGCTGTGGAGGATCGAAACAGACCCCCTGGGTGGACGCGGAGGGCCCGGGGGTGTCTGGAAGGTGCTAGTCTTGGGGGAAGAAGTCTTGGTGCCTCACCTGTCCCCACCTCAGCCTCTGCCCCCGGATCTCACACGTAGCGATTTTAATTAGTTTCTTATTAATTCTTTGGGTGAATATAAGTAAATACGAACATTTTTTCTTATTTCCTTAATTCCTTGCACAAAAACATATCACACATACAAGGAGTGTTGTGACCTTGTATTTATACTTAAGAATTGGCACGTCTCTCTCTGCAGCAGGTCTGCAGTCCGTGCCTGGGACCGAGTACTCTGACCGTGTACTTTCCTTGTTTTCTTGTTTCTTAATAAACTCTTCACTCCCTTGCCTTAAAAAAAAATTCAAACAAGAATTCGTGCCAGGTTCTGCCAATAATAGTTCTCACAGATTTCTTTAAAAGCTTTTCTCTATCACTTCTAACTTCCAGAGTGGTTGATTAGAAGTCTGATGTTATTATAACTGAAACTTAGTATATTATGTTTCTTTTACCATACTGAGGAAGTATTTGAAAATTTTTTCTTTCTCCTCCAATTAAAAAAAATTGTCACGATAACGCACCTTGGTGAAAGTCTTAGGCATTTTCTTCTTTTTCCCTAGTGTTCACTGCTTCTCTCTCTTTCTTTCTTTCTTTCCCTCCCTCCCTCCCTCCCTTCCTTCTTCCCTCCCTCCTTAGCTCTAGGAGTTACATGCTGTGCTGATTAACTTCTCAACCTTTATATTTTCTAAAAAAATTCATGTGAGGCAATAAAAAATCTCCCTCTAGTTATGATTTTTGTTAGCAAGTTTTGATATGAGCCACTCTCTGCTCATTTCTAACTATTTAGTAAGAGTGCTGCTATTTTTTACTCTGTAACTTATGAATTATGCAGAAATGTTCTTTTTGATTTTAAAACATGTTTTTTTTGATCCTTTGATTTTTTATTTCTAATATAATTTTGTAGTCAGAAATATGGTTAGTATTATGTAAAATCTTTGGACCTTCTTGGTGGCAATTTTTGTAAATGCCTCAAGTGTCCTTGAGAAGAATGTACGTTCTCTACTGATGCTTTTTGTACACATGAAGATAATAACAGCAGCATAATCATTTCAATAGTCCCTATTTGTCTATTGACACTGAGTGTCAGGCTCTGTGCAAAGTGTTACTGCACTATGTACTTCCTTATATTTCCTACATTCTGTATATGTCTATTCATTCATCATTCAGAAACATTTGTGGACTACCTCCTTTGTGCCAGACCCTGTTCTAGGTGCAGGGACACAACAGGAAACAGAAAACAGATCCATGCCTTCTGGGATCACTTTTTCTTTTTCTGGTACCAGGGGCTGGGGATTGATCCTGGGACCTTGCACTCAACCACTGAGCCACACCGGCTCCCCTGAGTTGGCCTTTTCTTTTTTTTTTTAGGAAGCACCGGAACCGGAACTCAGGACCTCCCATGTGGGAGGTGGGAGCACAACTGCTCGAGCCACATCTGCTCCCGGGGATTACAATCTAATGGGGGAGACAGATATTAAAGAATATTGATAGTGCTCACTGCAGCGGCATATATACTAAAATTGGAATGATACAGAGAAGATTAGCATGGTCCCTGTGCAAGGATGACATGCAAATTCGTGAAGCGTTCCATATTAAAAAAAATAAAGAACACTGATAAGTAACATGTATATACAAGGTTATTGATAGTGAAGAGAAAGGTGAAAGGTGGTATAAAATCTGGAAGGAGTGTAGCGATTTTAGATGGTCCAAACAGGACTGTATGAGAAGTGGTCACAGGAACGAAGAGGGGTGAGCTGTGTGCATCTCAAGGGGAAGAACCTTCTGGGAAGTGAGAGCAGCTGGTGCAAAGGTCCTGAGGTGGATTCAAGTCTGGTGTGTTTGAGGAACAGCAAAGATACAATGTGGTTTGAGTAGGGTCAGTGAAGGGGAGAGTGGGGGGAGCTTAAGCCAAGAGGAAGACAGACCCTCCAGAAGCTTGTGGATCTGACAGATGGAAAGTTCTTGAATGTTTTTGAGCAGAGGAGTGAGTGACACAACGTAGCTTATGTATTTTGTTGCCAAATTGTATTTTATCACTGGTGTGCCTTATTCTGTGGAATCAGACCTGAGCTTTGGAGATTCTGATTTTCATGAACGTCTGTACCAGGCATGTGGCAATGAAGCCAGCGTGCTCAGGTGAGCTGACTTCAGCCTTATGTCTTGGACAGGACCTGTGCGAATGCCTAGGAGTTATCCCTGTACTTCCATCCCTGGGACTGGTAATTAGGAACTCGTGGCATGTAACTCACATCAGACCTTCCCTCCAATGGAATCTGAGTTGGGTCTCATCTGACAGCCTCCTCCTGGCTCTGGGAACTTGTGCACGCCCTGTTTGGCCTCAGCTTGGACTTGGTAGTGTTCTCTCAGCCTTCTGGTTTTGCTGCTCATATGGGGACCATTTTTCTAGATGAAGAGCTCTCCTCTTGTTCTCCTCAAAGAAGGGTTATGCCCAAGACCACAGTCTTGCTTAATCTGAGCATTTCACAGGAATAATAAAATCTTCGATAGGAATCAACTCTTGGCTAGCGTTCTCCAGTTTCTTTGATTATACTTTCAGTTAGTTGCTGCTTATTTGTTTGTGGGATTTACATTCTTGGAAGAAGTTCTGCTATCAAGGGAATCATTTCCTAGAATGAGATCTGTGACGTCGGCTAGCCGTTTTCTCCTATTTGGATCAGCTAAAACTCCAGAAACGAGCTTGGCTGGCACGAGGTGTGGCAGCCAAGAGCTGTAGCAGCCATCGATATACCCGCTCTTCCCTGATCTGCCAGATTTGGTGGCAATTCTTGGGAGAATGTTCTGTTTTAACAGGATGACTCTGCTGCTGTGTTGAGAATAGATGGACAGAAACAGGGAGAGTGGTTAAGACGCAGTGGTTCATGCCAGAATGGCATTGGTGGAGGTGGTGGCAATGGCACGATTCTGGAGATACTTTAAGTGTAATAATATATTTTATTCAACTCAATGTGTTATTTCAACATGTAATCAATATAAAAATGATTAATGAGATACTTTTAAAAAATTCTAAATCTTCAAAATCTGGTTTGTACTTTACACTTACAGCACATCTCAGTTTGGATGAAAAATTCTCCACCATTAGAATGAAAACAGGTAGTTCTACCGAAACGATAAAGTGTGTTTAATGTCTACACTGCTTCAGGTATAAAATTCAAATGGATTAAAATAGAATTTAAAACCCTGTTCCCCATTTACACTAGTTACATTTCAAGTACTCACAAGCTCTGGAGATATTTTGAAGGGCAAGCCCAGGTGATTGCTGACAAGATGTAAGTATGAGGAAAATGGCAGAGTCAAGGATGACGCTAAGGTTTTCAACCTAAACAACTAGAAGGTTGGAATTCTCATTAGCTGAGAAAGGGAAAACTGCAGGAGGAATACATTGGGGTGGATGTAAGTAAGGAAGCAGTTCAGGACATGTTAAGTTTAACTGCCCATTGCACATCGATTCTGGGGCTAGACGTCTTTCATCAGTTTTAGGAAATATTGGCCATTAACCTTTCAAAATTTGCTTCTGTCCCTCTGTCTCTCACATCTCTTTATAGGACTCCAATTATACATATATTAGATCTTTTTTTTCCCCATGTTGCACACATTTCTTATGCCCTTATCTAAATTTTCATTCTCTGGTCCCTCTGCTTCTGTCTGAATATTGTCTTCTGAAGTAGGTTTCAATTCACAATTTCTCTTTTAGGATGAGTCCAATTTGCTGTCAATCTTGTCTTTGGAGTTCCTAATTTTGGTAATTACATTTTTCAGTTCAGAATTTCCATTCATTTGTCTTTATATTTTCTATTTTTTGTTGAAATTCCTCATCTAGTCATGTATTTGATTATTCACAGTAATTGTAGCTATTTAAAGTCCAATACTTGTATCCCATGGGTTTGTTTTTATCACATTTTTAATCTGTTTTTGGTCTAATCTTGACTTCATGTAAGCCTTATTGTTTTTTATTATGTGCCAAAATTTATGTGTGAAATTTTGGGAGATAATTTACCACTCTCGATATCATTTTCTTCCCCCAGAGAAGATTTATTTTTGCTTCTGGGCAGTAGCTAGGCTGGGAACATGATGCCTTAACTCAAAACCAAATACTCACTGCTTTGAGGTCTTCTTCATACCCAGTTCACTTTTGTTCCAGTGGGTCTCTGTTATGGGTTGAATTGTAGCTTTCAGAAGACACGTTGAAGTCCTCGGCCCCAGCACCTGTGACTGTGACCTTGTTTGGAAAGAGGTCATTGCAGATGGAATTCGTTAAGTTACAGTGCATCATCCTGGAGAAGGGTGGGCCCTAGTACCATGTCTTTATTGGAAGTGGAAAGAAGTGTCTTTAGGAAGGGTGGTGGGGGGGAGAGGGAGAGGGAGAGGGATAGAGATAGAGAGAAACAGACAGACAGACAGGTGAAGGCAGAGATTGGAGTTCTGCTGCAAGTCAAAGAACACCAGCAATTGCTGGCCGCCACCCGAAACCAGGAGAGGGGCACGGGACAGGTTCTTGCCTAAAGACTGCAGAGGGCGCACGGCCTGCCAGGGACTTGATTTTGACTTCTCGCCTCCAGAACGGTGAGACCATAGTTTTTTGTGTGTTTTAAGCTACCCAGTCTGCAGTAATTTGTATGGCAGCCCTAGGAAACTCAGACCACGTCCGTCAGGGTCCCAGCCAAAACCCTGGGGTGCTTATGGGGTCCTTCGTCCATGGTGGACCCTTCCACCTTGATGGTTTCAATTTCAGCTTTTTGGTCCCAAGGCTAGTGAAACTGCAGAAAAAATTCTGTGCAGCATTTTATCTGCTCATAGGCTATTTTCACTTTCAAAATCAGCAAACCGTCAACCTAAAACTACCCCCAAATGATGGATTCCCCTTTTGGCTTCCTTCCCCTTTCTCAAGTTGAACTTATAAATTCTCTCTGCCTTTGAGGCACTCCAAGGTCCGCAAATGGATGTTTTCTATATTTTTGCCCAGCTTTTCAATTTTTTAAAAACGGTAGGAAGTTTACTCTAAAACAACCTAGTCAGACATTTCTGTGAACCAAACTTCTATCAGACTTTCTTTTAAGTCTACCTGTTAGTCATAAATCCACACATTTATTTAAATCTCTCCTGCACCGTTTTAGGCCAAGAAACTTTCATCTCTCAACTTGAGGGAAAGAGCTTCCTAATTGGTCTAGCCACACCCAGTTTATTTCTTTAATGAAGTTAAATATATAGCAATAATAGTTAAGAATATACGCTCTGCCCAGGCTTAAATCCAGCTGCACATTCGACTTGATGCACAATTCTGATCAAAGCATTTAACTCCCTGGGACTCCGTGTTCTCATCAGCAGAGGTGGGTCTGATAGCGGCGACTTCTCGCAGCGCTGCTGTGGGAATTGCCGCGCTGTCCGCCTGGAGGAACAGGTCCTGACGTACAGGACGCGCTCCATAATCACCTCCTCCAATTCCGTCTCCATGGAACCATCTTACAGACACATTTTGGACAAAAATATGATTATTCCAGGCTTATGTTTAAAACCTTTCCCCCATCTTAGTATCCCTAAATCTTTCCTTGGATTTTTAGAAAGCCTTACACAATATGCGCTCAAGCTCCTTCTCATTGTTTTTCCATCTCCAACTCTTCCGGAATTGCTTCATCTTCTTAGAACAGGCAAAACTATTTCCTGACTCAAGGCCTTCACAAAAGCTGTTTCCTCTTTCCCGGCCCTCCACCCTGCTTTCCCCTTTGACAGCGAGTCAGTCCTCACAACCCTGCTTAGAGATGTTCAGGGTGGCATTCCACGGGGCCTGGTCAAGCCCACTTTTACAGGGGGCCACGTGCACTTCTTCTTTCGTGCACTCGCTACGTTTGCAGCTACAGCTAACTGTGCACCAGCGTTTCACGGTTTCTCCTATATTGTGTAGAGTTATTGCTGCAGGCAGCTGCCCCCAGGGACTGTATTTCCCAGCCATTCTTTTTTTTTGAGTCTCCACCTACATTATGTGTGCTTGCCTCATCTTAGTTGTGGTAATTGTCTCTGTAATTCCCTCCAGAGTACTGGTCATAACTACCCTGGTTTCTGCCACCATAGTCCCTGGACTTCTATATCCATATCCATATCGATATCCATATCCATGTCCATATCCATATCCATATCCATATCCATATCCATGTCCTCCAGGCCGACTGCCATACCGGCTGCTCCCATGTCCCTGGTCCCCAACACCTCTAGAGCAGCTGTGACCAGGCCCATGGCCCCCAGAGGCACCCCCTCTGGCTCCCCAGGCTGATTTGCCCCCATGGCCCACGTGGATCTGGCCGCCATCCAGGGACTCTCCGTTCACGGCCTGCGTGGCATCTCAGGCATGCCGTGGGTTGGTGAATGTGATGGAGCCAAAACCCCGGGACCGCTGAGTCTCCCCGTCCTTGACGCCCACTTCCAAGATAGGCCCGAAGCTGCTGAAGTGGTCTTCCAAGGCCTGGTCATTGGTGTTGAAATTGAGCCCCCCCCACAAAGAGTTTCCCTTCTTCAGATGACATGGCAGGGAATTCGAGTCCTGGGGAAGAATAAGGAAAAGGGTGGGAGAAACAGTGGAGGCGGGAGAGGAAGGAGAAAGGGAAGTTGGAGGAAAGGAAAGGAGGATGAAGACAGAGAAGAGGGAAAAGGACAGAGACAGGAAAAGAGGAGTAACTGGAAATCAGAAAATAAAACTGCCTGGCTAACAGCCGTCGCTGAGGGGCAGAGAGAATGGGTCCCCGCCGTTCCAGCACTCAGCTGTGCACTCCTGACGGAGTCTCACCATTGGAATGTGAGCAGAAGTTATGCATGTCCTTCAGGATATTTTTAAAGAAACAGATGTGCCGTTTTCGTTCTCTTTCTCCTCGCTCTTTCTGGTAATAGAACACCCCAAGCTCGAATGGGATGTTGGAGCCAAAAGTTGGAAGAATCCTTGAGCATAGATTACATCGTGGAGGGTCTCCACCTGCCAAGCTGGGACTCCCCCGTGCTGAACTGTCACACGAGTGAGAAAGAAACGTTCCATCGTGGTAAGCTACAATGCTATGAGGTTTATTCATGAAAAACAGTGTTGCATGAGGTTACACTAAAGTACGTAGAGTAGTTATATACTTTTTAAATAGTCTGGCGTGTGTCTTCCTCATTAGACCATGGACTTCACTGGCTGGTGTGTCTCAAGTAGCTGTCACACACCCACGTCCTTAATGGACACCAAGTGAATGTGTTGATTGACCAGAAGAAGGAAGTTCACCAAGGCACATTTATGAAAGTTCATCAGGGAGCTGCCTCGTTAAGTCTCCATTGCTTACGAGGAGCAGCCAGCCCTGCAGTCACGTTCGTGTCTGGTGTCCAATCAGAGTGCAGTACCGCTCCACGCCCGACGGCTAAGGTTGCTGTTGTAGTTTCCTTGGCTGTTCAAGCAAATAACCGCGCAATGTGTTGGCATCAACAATGGGAATTTATTCATTCATGGATTTGAGGCTTGGAAAATGCCCAAATCAAGGCGTTGTCAAGGTGATGCTTTCTCCCCAAGGCTGCGGCTGTCTGCCAGTTCCTTGGTTCCGCTGTCACATGGCAAGGCACATGGTGGCGTCTCCTGGTCTCTTCCTTCTTTTCTGGGTTCTATTTCAGCTTCTTGCTTCCTGTGGCTTTCTCTCCCTCTGTCTGCATTTCATTCTCTTATAAAGGACTCCAGTAATAGGATTAAGACCCACCCTGACTGAGGTGGGACTGAGTAAGGTCCTACTTACAATGGGTTCCCACCCACAGGAATGGATTAAATTTAAGAACATGTTTTCCTGGGGGTACACACAGCTTTAAAAAACCAGTTACCAATCTGGATTGGTGTCTGGGTCAGAGGTGACATTCAGAGGTGTGGACTAGAATAGCTGAAGAGGACAGTTCTCTGCTTGGGAAGGAGGAACTAGGTTTCGTAGGTTTTTGTGAAATGCTTGGTAAGAAAACTACAAGATGGTTGGGTCTGAGTCTGCCCACCGCGTCCTGTACATCGATCTGTTTGCACAGCTAGGGCAGGCAGCACAATGCCTGATGTGTTTATTACCCTGATTTCCTTTGGCGAATCTTGACGTTGTTGGAAGGGTCCTCTGGGCTGGGAGCCTGGAAGGCTGGGAAGCGAGGTCTCTTTCAACCAAGAATTTCCTGGTTGGGTCAATGCTATAGGACCTTAGCGATTCAATGGGGAAGTGAGATGATAAAAGGAAGTCATTGTTAACCTAAGCATCAGGCTTCCCTGTCCCAGGCCTGAACCTACCTAGAGCTTTGGGGCTTAACCAAATATGGATTCTGAGTCAAGTAAGGAACATTTAAAATCAGGCTTTATCTTTTGGGGTTGAGTCTGAGCGCAGGAGGGTAGGTCTTTCCCATAAAGTATCAAGGTCCTTCTTGAATCAGCACAATTGACTTCTGCCACGAGAGTTGAAGTTAAGAAAAAGAAAGGGCTGTGTTGGCAGGGTTCCTTTGGGAGTGATTTTGGAGTCTAAACTGTGGATCCCATGAGACTCTAAATTCTGATTACTTTATAGAAAAACCTCCAGAGCCACCATCTCAGCTGACCTAGACAGAGCAGAAGAACATTGTGACTTGCTGAGTCTGGAAGTATTCTGGGTCTGATGAGCACTGTTTGAATAGAGAAGGAAATCCTGACTCCTGGGATGAAGGGCTAATTGACGTCCAAGAAAATGGCCAAGTTATCCGTCATACCCATGAAACAGACAACACAGGACTTTGCCACTATCACTGTGGCAGCCAAAACCATAATTGGTGATTTAGAGTTGGAAGCGTGCCCAGAGGTTGTCCAGCTCCAGGTTCTACCTCTGATGCTCAGAGGAAAGGGAAAATGAATGGGCCATTTGGAGCCCTTCCTTCATCAAGTCCAGAACTAAGGGAATGGGGGGAGAAGGAAGCAACCACACTTGCATCACACAGCCACCTCCCTTTCTCCTAGTAGCTGTTACAAACATCTTCAGGCTAGCTAAGGTGTGTTGGTTTCTGGAAGGAATATGGGAATGTGTCTCTTTCATCTTACTT
>PVKH010025798.1:0-13347 GCA_004027955.1 Chaetophractus vellerosus | reverse complement strand
TGAATAGAAGAGAGAGTTGGACCACGTGCAGGGAAGACATATTTGGGTCAGACTGTGTTACTCTCAGGAGCAAGGATTCCAAATTAGGGCCCAACGATAAGGCACCAAACTCTGGGGCTATCTGCCCTGATATAGGACCTGAATATCTCCAGAGCCCTCAGGAGCCCCTCTGTTGGGGTGATATCCACATTGGAAGCCTATGAGGTCCTACTGAGATGTGCATAAGCATTACCTCTGGGATGACCTCCCAACTCACTTTGAAGACTCTTAGCCTTATGAACTCATTTGTCATTACCTCTTCCCCCTTTTATTCAGTCTTTTTACAGTCTTATTGCCCATTGGCACTTGTTAGTAATCCCTCGTTGCCAGGGATGCTCATCCCCAGGGTCATGTCCCATGCTGGGGGGAAGGTAATGCATTCATATGCTGAGTTTGGCTTGGAGAGAGGCCACATTTGAGCAACAAGGAGGCTCTCAGGAGGCAACTCTTAGGCACTTCATAACAATAGGCTGTTTCAATTTCAAGAGCAAAGACTCATAAGGCTAGTCATCAATAACAAGGGCTCATCAATACATGACCCTTCTTTGCCAGACAATGCCCCTGCACTTGGGGGGCTGCTGCTACAACCTTTGGAAAATATGGCAGAGCTCTCCAGGGTGGGAATTCAGTATTCTCTCAATTATTGAGTGATTTTCCACCCCCTGTGACCATGCCCTGTGAGCATTTGAGCAATTTTATAGACCTTTTTTGTATGTTCAGGTGAAGTTCCTCCCATCCACCCCAATCCTGACTCCGCCCCCCACCAATAATCCTCTCCTGCTCCTGTTGTAACCCTACAAAGCTTCTTCAAAGATGAAGTCAATACAATAGCCAAATACAATTAATAGGAAAATGAAATAATAATATTTAACTGTAAGAGATAAAATAAATGAAAAAATAAACAAAACAAACTAAAAATAAAATTAAAGGATTGTTATTAAAAATTTTGAAAAAAAATAAAATATGAACAAAACCTTTTCACATTTTGCTTCTTATCAGTGCAATATCTGGTGTCCAGTCTGTTCTGTGGCACCGTCCCCCTCTCACTCCCCAGCGTCCCACCATTTTTCATTTAGTTTTCAAAGACATCTTAGGTCACAGCAGTCACACACAGAATATGAGACAGTATCATATATTCAACCTCCACCCCTATTCCCCACCCCACACCAAAACCTTTTTGTATGTAAATGGCAGCACCGTTATAACTGATAAACAGTGAAACACAGTTACCGAATATTTTCATGGGTCCACAGCATGGTCCACATTTTGGATCGTACACATCTACAAATTTTGATAATATTCACCTTGTCCCTTTTCCATCATTGCAAGGCGATGCAAAACATTTCCAATGACCAATAAATACACCCTTTTGATCTACTCTGCCGCCCCCCCCCCGAAGGGCCCACAATGCGCCCCTGGCTTGACTCTTTGGATGATAGGATTTATAGATACATCCCACAAGGGTTCTTGCCCCACTAGTTCATCCACCAACACTGGGAACTGCCCCTGCTCCCAAGAGTCACCCACCTATATATTTGTGAGTGAAATGGTCCTCCAAAAATAGGGAGTCCATCTCCTTCTCTCTCATTGTGTGGTTTTCCTCCCAGTAATACAACACATTATGACAGGATGAACACTCCCACACTCCCCAGAAGCCCGCTCCAGATACGCCCCTCCCAAATGCCCCCCAACCAACACCCCAAGGCAGTGACACCTCCCCATCACATGCCACAAGAGCATTCCCACCTCTGCACCCCTAACCCCACACCCATAAGTCCCAAAGTGTTCACCTGGTCCCTCTCCAATCCCACCCTGGGCAATCCACCACCTGCCAAACCTACACCACCAAAACCAAAAGTCACCACCCACGTGTCCCATCACCCCAACACACAACCACACTCCATCAACCTCACCACAGATTACATCCATATCGGTGATGTCCCACAACTTTCTCTTCTCTTTCTCTTCCTTGTAAACATATGATTCAGACCCTAGTTCTCAATTTCCTTGATTCATATAAATGAGGTCACGTACTGTTCATCCTTCAATACCTGGCTTCCTCCACAAACATAAGGTCATTAAGATTCATCCATGTTATCCCTTGTGTTAGTACTTTATTCCTTCTTACTGCTGAGAAATATTCTATTGTATGTATGTACCACATTTTGTTTATCCATTCATCTGCTGATGGGCACCTGGATTGATTCCAACTTTTGGCAATAGTGAACAATGCCACTATGAACATTGTTGTGCATATATCTGTTCATGTCTTTGCTTTCAATTCTTCTGGGTATATACCCAGCAGTGGAATTGCTGGATCATATGGAAGATCTATAGTTAGTTTTTTGGGGAACCACCAAACTGTCCTAACAGTGGCTGGACAATTCCACAATCCCACCACCAGTGGCTGAGGATTCCCATACCTGCAAATCCTTTTCAACGCTTATAGTCTGGCTTTTTTTTTTTTAATAGCCGCCATTCTAATGGGTGTAAGATGGTATCTCATTGTAGTTTTGATTTGCATTTCTCTATTAGCTAGAGATGTCGAGCATTTTTTTCATGTGCTTTTTAGCCATTTGTATTTCTTCCTTGGAGAAGTGTCTTTTCAGGTCACTTGCCTATTTTTTAAATGGGTTGTTAGTCTTTTTATTTTTGAGGTGTAGAATTTCTTTATAAATTCAGGATATTTGGCTCCTATCAGATATATCATTGCCAAATATTTTCTCCCATTGGGTAGGCTGCCTTTTTATTTCCTTGATAATGTCCTTTGAGGAAAAAAAAATTAAATTTGAGGAGATCTCATTAATCTACTTTTTCTTTTGCTCTTTGTGCTTTGGGCGTGAAGTCCATGAAACCGTTTCCTATTACAAGGTCCTGTAGATGCTTCCCTAAATTATCTTCCAAAGTCTTTATGTTCTTGACTCTTATATTTAGACCTTTGATCCATCTTGAGTTGATTTACATATAGAGTGTGAGAAGGTGTTCCTCTCTCATTCTTTTGCATATGGATATCCAGTTCTCCAAGCACCACTTGTGGAAGAGGCCATTCTCTCCCAATTGAGTGTGCTTGGTGACCTTGTCAAATATCAGATGACTTTATATGCAAGGATTTATATCAGAACTCTCAATTCGGGTTCCATTGCTCAATGTATCTATCCTTGTGCCAATATCACACAATTTTGACTACTGTAGCTTTGTAGTATGTTTTAAAGTCAGGTAGTGTGATACCTCCAAATTCATTTTTCTTTTTCAATATGACTTTGGCAATTTGGAGCCTCCTACCTTTCTAAATAAATTTTGTAGTTAGTTTTTCCAATTCCTTAAAAAATACAGTGTTTTTATTAGGATTGCATTAAATCTGTAAATTAGTTTGGGGAGGATATACATCTTGATGTTGTTTCATCTTCCTATTCATGAACAGGGAATATTCTTACATTTATTTAAGTCTTCTTTGGTTTCCTTTAATAATTGTTGTGTAGTTTTCTGCATATAAGTCCTTTACATCTTTAGTTAAATTTATTCCTAGGTATTTCTTTTTGTTACTATTGTAAATGGTATTTTTTTTTATTTCCTCTTCAGATTGCTCGTTATTGGTGTACAGAAATTGCTACTGATTTTGAGGATCAATCCTATAGCCTGAAATGTCACTGAACTCCTTTATAAGCTTTAGAAGCTTTGCTGTAGATTTCTCGGGGCTTTCTACGTATAGGATCATGTCATCTGAAAAATAATGAAATTTTTACTTCTTTTCCAGTTTGGATGCCTTTTATATCTTTTTCTTGCCTCAGTGCTTGAGCAAGTACTTCTAAGACAATATTAAATAAGAGTGGTGATAGTAGGCATCCTTGTATTGTTCCCAATATCAGAGGGAAGGCTTTTAGGATTTCACCATTGAAGATGATGTTAGCTTTGGGTTTTTCATATATACCCTTTATCGTGTTCAGAAAGTTTCCTTCTATTCCTATCTTTGCAGTGTTTTGTCAGGAAATGGTGCTGCATTTTGTCGAATGGTTTTTCTCCATCTACACAGATGATCATGTGACTTTTTTCTTTCAATCTATTTATGTGGTGTATTACTTTGATTGAATTTCTAATGTTGAACCGTACTTGCATGCCCGGGATGAAACACACTTGGTCATGGCGTATAATGCTTTTGATATGTTGTTGAATGCGATTAGCAAGTATTTTGTTGAGGATTTTAGCATCTAGGTTCATTAGAGAAATTGGCCTGTAATTTTCCTTTCTTGTTATGCTGTTATGTGAATCCAGTTTCTTTTTTATTTCTCCGATTGTGCCATTCATCACCATCATATCCATTATCTTTTTATGGATGTTTACAATTTCTTCAACTATATTCTCCAAGTGTCTTAATATCTTTAATCTCTTCCTTTACTTCATTAAGTTGGTCCATAATATTTGTTTAGACAGCTTTGATTAGTTGTTCAATGCTCTGCATCTCTTTCTGGTTTTTAGTTTGTTCTTTGGAATGGTCCATGTCTTCCTGTTTTTCAATGGTTTGTAATTTTTTGTTGCCCTCTGGTCATCATTTTATCTTGATGGATTTATTCAGTTGATTAGCTTCTCTCTCTGCTCTAGAGTTTCATTTAGCTTGTTGTTCTGTGTGTATGTTAAATTTTCTCTTTGACACTTTCTTCTTCCTGTTCTATTTCCTTGTTTTTTTTCTATGTTCCCTTGAAGGAAAAAGATTTGGGTCAGAGAAATCAAAAGGGGTAAGTAAGGAGAAAGGACAATAGTACTATTGTTAAAAGATAGAAATGTTAGAAAACTTAGTAAAATAAATATTTAACTCATGTAGGCAGTGTAGAGTAACAGGGGGAAAAAGTAGAGTACCCAGTATGGAATGGGAAATCAAATAGAGAAAAATATATAGAATGATTTAAAAGGCCAGAATGATGAAGAGAGAAAAATAGTAAAGAAAGGACTGAAATGAAAAAGTTAATAAAAAAAAGAAATAAAATAGAACAGAATAGACAAGTTAGAAATTGACACCCATGAAGTTGAGGACAAATGAAAAAAGGAGGAGTGTAAGAACCACATCAGAAAGCTGAAGGTAGAAAGATGAATGAAGCAGAAGAAATAGCATCGGTAGACACAATCACTATACATAGAGAATGGAAAATCAAGGAAGAAGAAGACCAGCAAAGAAGAAACAACCTAGCAGAACCTAATTTTTTTAAAAAGGGGTAGGGAGAGGGGAGAGGAAAGAAAAGCAAGAAACAAACAAAGAAGAATGAAAAAAAAAGACAAGCATGCAGTTAAAGAAAGCTGAGGAAGAACAGTGTTCGTTCTTAGGCCCTTGTGGAGCCTCTCAGCCTCCGTTCATCAATCATTTACCCTGCAACCTTCTCTCTGCAGGCTTTGAGTCAGAAGTTGGCGATTAAACTATGTCAAAATTTTTCTTTTTTTTTTTTTTTATGAAATACGGGTCCTAAAAGAAGGCCTCTCCTGCACCACCCCTCCGAGGAGACCCCAAATAGGCTTGTAGAAACTTATCAACTACTTCCCTCTGCCACTCCTCCACCCCCCCCCCTGGGGAGCTGAGACTGTGTTACTCAGCATAGAACTGTAAAATTGCTGGCTCTGCCCTTTCCCAAGCCTAGCCTCTGTGTCCCATGGTCATTATATCAATCAGTCTTGCACAGCAGATTCACCTCTCCCCTCATCCCGGCACCATTTCCATCTGGCTAATTCACTCCCAAAAACTACTAGGCAGTCTTGGCAACCAAACCCACAGAAAGGAAACCCTTCTCCACCCTTTGCCAGAACCTTCCCACTCTCAGAGAGTGCCCCCACCTCACTGGACTACCAGCAGGACTCAGGGCCCACCCAGGCCCCCACCCTGAATGTAGGGCTTAGCTGCCTGTGTTTCCAGCTGGGGAAAAAAAACTCATGATTTTATATTGAGCAGTCCACCTTACCGTCCAGCTCCCTCCGGATTGATGCCCCCAAGACTCTTGCTCCACAGGCTCCCAGAAAAGACCAGGATACCATCCCAAATCAGCCATCATCCACCTGAGAAATGGCGAGCACCCACCTGATGCCATCTTGGTTGAATCTCTGAAAACAATCTTATTAACAAGTGGCCAGTGGGAAAAGATAGCTAGCTCTCCTTATCTCTCCCCATCCATGAGAAAATTTCAGAGGAAAATGAATCAGAAAACATCATTTGAATCCAGATGACAACAGAATATTAAATAAAATATATTTTTTGCTTATTTGTACACCTCTGGCTCAGTGATGAAGTACTGAAAATTATAGAAACGATAACTTTGAAAATGAAAAATATTGTGTTCATTGTTAATATATGTTATAAATACACAGTATAAAATAAACATATGAGATACTAATATTCAGGGACAGATTATGATTTCACACGGTTCCCTGTTACATATAGATCAGCAAGGACCCAGTCAACATGTATGATTATCAAACAAATGATTCTTTAAAAAAAATAATATGTCACTATACATATAATGATAACGATTCCAGTCGACTCTACTGGCAAAATGTATCATTTTGCCTATAGGGTCTATCATTTGATGTCTTTACTGACAAAATTTATAGAAAATCACCAGGAATAAATATACATTTCTGAAATCTTCAGAAGGAATGACAAAATGAAAATGGTGACCTTACAGCCATAATACTGTTATGGTAAGCAGCTCATTTATTGGAGGCTTGATGAACTCCTCAATGTTCATTATTTTTTAGTAAGGATGAAAATTATTCCAAAGGAATTTAAATTGATGTGTCTAAACTTAAAAGGAGGAAATCTGTGCATTTATAACCCATATACCAAGAGTCAGTGTAGCATTGTGATTAAGAACATGGATTTTAATCAAAAGTGGATCCAGACTGGCTGATTTCCATGTGGAATTGAGTGTTATGAACTTGTAATCATTTTTACCTGCTACTAACTTAACTGCTACATCCCAGAGGAGAGAAGAAGATCCACATATCTCAAAATGTTTCTGGATTAAAACTTATTAATGAGAGTTTGGAAGGAGGAAGATAAGGGGGGGAAAAACCAGCATTTTTCTATGCTGGTGTTTAGTGCCAGACGTGGACATATGCAAGGTTTAATATCAGCTTTCCAGGAAGATTTTGAGAACCACCTGCTTTATGTTTACCACAATGATTATTGGTGTACATTTCCTGGAAACTCTTAGAACTGCTGTAGCTTCCCACCAAAACCTTATGAGCCACTCTCAGAGCTTCATGTGGCTTCTTTCACCTTTTGCTTCCCCAAATCCTCCTAACATTTTAAGGCTTTTAATCCCTGGATACATAGAATGGCTCTTTCTAATATGAATCCTGATCAGCAAAGCTCAGAAGAATGAGGTGGCCTAGATTTTTCTGACACATTTTAAGGAAGAAAATATGACCATAGGACTTTAAATTCCAAGCTTAAAGCAAACATAGGAAGCCAGAGTTGCTGTGCCTGACCTAAAACAATCTTTTATTTTTTTATAGTAATAAATTCAGTCTATGAAAACTGTATTTCTTGTCCTGTCAGTGGCTGAACTGCATTGCAAATTTTATGCATAGTCTTGCTAACTTTTTTTCAATTAATGACAATGAGCAGCAAAGAGTAGAATTCTGATAAAATGTAATGGGGATATTTGGGCAGATTCCAGCAATTCTTACTACCTTTAACCCATAAATAACAAAACATTCATTTCTTGCTGAACATTCACTGTATGCATTCTTCTATCTGCCTGAGGAGTTTACTATAAGCTGCAAGGAGAATCCAAGCCACATTCTCTGAGTTTGCTTTGGAAAATTCTTCAGCTAAATGCCAAGACTCACCATTTTCAAATTCTGCCTTCCATAAAACACCAGAATTTAAACTTGCTAAGTTCACTTTGACTTTAAAACATGGATCACCTTTCTTCCAGTTTCCAATATTAGTTTCATCATTTACTTCTAAGGCATCATAAAAAGTTTCTTCAGCATCCACATTACTAACAGTCTCTTCAAAGCAATTTAGGACTTTTCCATCAAGCATCTCACAATACCTCCAAAAAGTGCCCCTTACTCATTAATAAAACCATTCCAACATTTTGGTAATCTCAAAAGCACTACTGCACTCTGGGTACAAAATTCCATATTAGTCAGCCAAAGGAGTGTGGATGCAAAATAAAGAAATTGGTTAGTTTTTATAAAGGTTATTTATTTGGGGTAGAAGCTTAGAGTTACCAGGGCATAAAGCATGTTACCTCCCTCACCAAAGTCTATTTCCATGTGTTAGAGCAAGATGGCTGTGAACATCTGCCATGGTTCAGGCTTCCTGGGTTCCTCTCTTCCTGGGGCTTGCCTCTCTCCAGACTCAGCTGCTCTGCTATCTCCACAAGGTCACCTGTAGACTATCAGGCAAATGGCCTCTGCCATGTCTAATTGAGGCTTCTCTCTGCTCCTCTGCTGGGTTCCAGCATTAAAATTCCAAACACCCTTCTCTGTGGTGAGGTTTCCCTGTGAGTCCCACCCACAAAGAGGATGGGGTCTCAATGTCTTACTGATGTGGCCCAATCAAAGTCTCAGTCATTATTTATTCAAGTAAAAGTGAAACCTCTGAATACAATATAATCTAATATTCCCAGAGGAACAAACCAGTTTACAAACATAATCCAATATCTATTTTTGGAATTCATAAACAATATCAAACTGATAGTGTGTAAATTATTTCCACATCAATTTACACATTCAGCACAATCCAAATAAAATATCCAGGAGTTTGCTTTGCAGAAATGGGAAAGCCAATCATCCAAGATATATGGAAAGAGTAGGGGTCCCAAATAGCCAAAGCTATCTTGAAAAAGAAGGCTTAAGTTGGATGGCTCACTCTTCTCAAAATGGCCACTGAATGTTCTGAGGGAAGTGACAGGCAAAACAGGTATAACACAGGGGCATTTTTGGGACTTGGAATTGTCCTGAATGATATTATAATGACAGATACAGGCTGTTATATGACAATATATATTGTCATAATGTACAATGTTGTGCAGAAGACAGTATAAACTACAATGTAAACTGTAATTCATTCTTAGTGGCAATGCTCCAAAATGTGTTCATCAATTGCAATAAATGTACCACACAAATGAGGGATGTTGTTAATGTGGGAAAATGTGGGAGACGTGCAGAGCAGAGTATGTGGGAATCCCCTATATTTTTTATGTAATGTATATATAACCTAGGTATCTTTAAAATAATAAAAATTAAGAAAAAAACTTATTGCAAAGCCATGGTACTTAAAACATCATTGTGCTAGCTCAAGGACAGACATAAAGACCACTGGAATTGAACTGAGAAATAAGAAATAGACCCTCACATCTATGGGTAACAGATATTTTTTTGGACTATGATTTTTTAAACATATTTTCATTTTTAAAAACCTTTAAATTACATAAATTTTACATAAAAAATATAGGGGATTGCAATGGTTGGACAGTTTTATTTAATTATGAATTCCAAAAATATAAATTGGATTATGCTGTAAACTGATCTGTTCATCTGGGCATGATTAAGTTATGATTAGGGCGTTAACTGCCACGTCAGTGGGACATTGAGCCCCACCCCTCGGTGGGCGTGGTCTCAAGTATAAAAGGCTAGACAAAAGGCAGCAGAGATGGAAGAAGGAGATTTGAGAAGCAGTTCTGATGTTGGAGTGAGCCCTTTGCCCGATAGTCTACAGCTGGCCTTGTGGAGAGACACAACACATAGAGAGCCTCATGGTCTACAGCTGAACTTGTGGAGGAAACAGAAGCTAAGCCCGGGGAGAAACACAGCCCCGGGAACAGAGGAACCCGGAAGCCTGAACACTGGAGACATTGGCAGCTGTCTTGCTCCAAGCACGTGGACTTTGGTGAGGGAAGAAATTTATGCTTTGTGGCCTGGTAACTGTAAGCATCTACCCCAAATAAATACCCATTATAAAGACTGACCAAACTTTGGTATATTTCAAAAGGCACACCTGTGGCTGACTATAACAGGGATTCCCATATATCCAATTACTCCCCCTCTTCCCCACCTCCCTTCTTACTAATATTTACATGTATATAGTATATTTCTAACAACTGATATACAAATATTGAAGCATTGCTCCTAACCATGGTCAATGGTTTACATTATGGTTTACATTTTGTATTGTACAACTTTGAAAAAATTAAAAATGGTCAGTATCCATCACTGCAAGACCATGCAGAGCAATTCCAATGTCCTATGCTCCGTCTATTCTATTCATCCCTCCCTCTCCCCTCAGAACAGATGGTAACCACTAATTTTCAATTTTTGAAGAATAAAAATGTTCATAGTTACATGCAATAATATTGAGGGCTTGATATATTGGTCTGTTTTCTTTTATTAGGCACTGCCTATGTTACTGAAAGATTCATGCTGCTTTAATTGAGAATAAAGTAGGACTCCCCAGGGAGAGTTTAATATTTTCTTGTTTATTTTGTGGGTCTCCACCCACTGAGATAACACACTATGACAAGATGAACACTTTCTTTTTCTACAGAGGCATGTTATGAACAACTGAATTTTAACAAGTTTACCAAGTACACTCAGTGGGGAATGAGTAATTTCTTCAACAAATGTTGCTGGTAAAACTGGATAACCATGTACAAAAGAATGAAGGTGGACCCCTACCTCATAACTATACAAAAATTAACTAAAAATGGATCTAAGACCTCAATGAAAGAAAAAAAAATAAACTCTTAGAAGAAAATATAGGGTAGCATCTTTAGGACTTTGTGTTAGCAATGGTTTCCTAGACTTCATATTTGAAGCATGAGTATGAATAGAAAAAAATAGATAAATGAGACTGCACCAACATTGAAAAATTTTTTTGCAAAAAGGGAATTTATCACAAAGGTAAAGAAGAAAACCTATGCAATGAAAGAAAATATTCAGGAACCACATAGCTGAACTGAGTTTAGTATCTAAAAATATAAATAAATCCTACAACTCAATAACAAAAAGACAAAGCATCCAATTAAATTTACTGAAAAATTACTGGAGAGGTTATAGAAGAATAGGAACTCTCACACATTTTCTGTGTGAATGTTAAATGGTGCATCTGCTCTGGAAGAGTTTGGTAGTTCTTCAAAACATTAAGAATTACCATATGACTCACAAATTCTACTTCCAGGTATATACTTGTGGCAGTTTAAGATTATTTTATGAATCCCCCAAAAATAAAAATTGTTTGTAAACTAATCTATTCCTCTGGGTGTGATGCACTTTGATAGCATTAAATTCAGCTCAGATGTCTTTGATTACATTACCTGTTAAGATTGAGTTAGGGCTTTTTCAATTTGACTATGCCAGTGGTCATGTCTCAGGTTGATTTCCCAACCATTTACTGGGTCTTATATAAATGGACACTCACTCGAGAAGGCACACACAGATGAGAGAACTTTGTAATTTTTGATCCTGCCATCTGACAGAAAGCAGAAGGCCAAAACAACTAAATCCTCAGAGAGAGATGGACCATTTCTCTGATACCTTGGGAAGAGAGCTGAGACTGATGGAGGAATCCCTGAGAGACAAGCTCTATTCCAGCCTGCAGCTGAAATTGGGAAGAAGCAGGGCCCATGGAACCTCAAGAGGAAGGTGAAGCCAGATGGGAAAGCTAAAACCTGGCAAAGATGGTCTGCCAGCTTGCTTCAACATGTGGCAGCTGACTTTGCTGAGAGAGTACCTCCTTTGGTACCTTTTGTTGGACTTTCTATGGCCTTGGTTTTGTAAACTTTTACCCCAAATAAATACCCTCTTTAAAAGCCAACAGAAGAGACAACCAGCAAGATGGTGGCAGAATAAGGAGCTCCTAGAATCAGTTCCTGCTACACGGCAGTTAGAAATCACCTAGACCTATCCAAAGCACTTGGGTGTTCCAAGAGACCAGAAGTGGATCCTGCAACATCCTTGAAAGAATGGAAGGAGGAGACTGCCCATCTGCAGAGAAGAGTCATAAGTAGAGGACTCCATGTCACAGAGGCCAGTGCCCATCCTCCATGGGAGGCACAAGCCACCTCGGGAGCTGTTCCTCAGCTGGAGTTGGAAGCTCCATTTCCCCAAAACAGGGGAGGAAGAGACAATTTGGCAGCAACTTCAGCTACTGAATAGTAAATTTGTGGGCTTAAATTTAATCCTAAGAACAGCTAAAGTTTGAACTTGTCCAAGTCACAAAGAGGTCGGCAGCTGCCATCTTAACTCTGTGCCTAATACAAGGGGAAGCAGGGCTGAATATAAATTACAGTGCTAGTAAGAACTGGCTTCTTTCTATCTACATCAGATTGCAGTTCTAGCCTAAGCCCCGGGCCCACCTTGGGCAGGGGTGAAACTGGTGGGCCCTGCAACAGCCTATCCAGATAACTGCAGGTACATTAGGCTGGCACAGACTGAATAATCAGAAGTCTACTGGGGCAACTGAGGTCATCTTGGACCTGCACTACAGAGATTGCTGCCCACACCTGCAGTTCCATCCCCACCTCAGGTAGGGAAGAAAGGGGCCTGAAGCTTCATCAGTCTCTCTGGGCAACTACAGTCTGGCCTGCATGAGTTGGATTTTTCCACACAGCTGTGGCTCTGTCCCTATCCCTGGCAAAGGATAAAGTTGGGAAAAACTTCATTGGTCCTTGGGCACTGAGGGCAGCTTGAGTCTCCATAGCTTATTGCACCAACTACATCCTTGGCACCTATTCCACAATCAGCAAGGGAGAAAGGACCAGAAGCCCTAAACTAAAGAGAAAAACTGTACTCAGAATAAATATTCTAGTAAGTCAGCTGCCAAGACACCAACAAAAAATTACAATCCACACCAAGAAACAAGAAAATATGGCCCAGTTAAAGGAACAACATAAGCCTCTAGATGACCTAAAGGAGTTAAGACAACTAATCATTGATATTCAAACAAATCTCCTTAAAAAATTCAATGAGATAGGTAAAGAAATTAAGGATATTAAGAAGATATTGGATGAACACAAAAAAGAATTTGAAAGCATACATAGAAAAATAGCAGATCTTATGGGAATGAAAGGTACAATAAATGAAATTAAAAATACACTGGAATCATATAATAGCAGATTTGAGGAAGCAGAAGAAAGGTTTGGTGAGCTTGAAAAAATGGCAAAAGAACAGATGAAGAAAAGATTGGAAAAACTTGAACAAGGTATCAGGGAATTAAATGACATCAAAAGACATGCAAAAGGGTCTGAAGATGGCACCGACGGTGTAGGTTTGCACTCACCGGCTCTCAGGTAGGGGGTGGCCGAGCGGGAGCAGGAG